>MU228439.1:708241-727463 GCA_018584345.1 Thuja plicata
TTGCAGTCTCTGGCCTATCGGCCGCCATAGCTTTCTGGATCCTTCTCTCTTCTGTCTGTTTCATTCTGTTTGTAATAGCTATGCATGCAGGTGTTCTTGGGTAGATTGATGTTCATCAATCTTTACACTTTTTTCATGAAGGAACACTTTTTCAAATTTATCAGCAACTTTTCCTCTTTCAATCTCTGCAATACTTGTCTTATATGCATCAAATTCTCTTCTCTAGTCTTATTGAATATCAAAATATCATCCAAGTATACAATCACACATTTATTCAATAATTTCTTCAAAACCTCATTCATTAATCTCATAAATGTACTCAGTGCATTAGTTAAGCCAAAGGGCATAACCAACCACTTATACAAACCTTCTTTTATCTTGAAATCAGTCTCCCATTTACCACCTTCTTTGATTCTAATAAGATGATATCCACTCTTCGAATCAAGTTTGGTAAAATATTTTTCTCCACTCAAACAATCCATTATATCATCCATCCTCAGTATAGGAAACCTATACTTAACCATGATCTTATTGATTGCTCTTGAATCAGTTCACATTCGCCAGTATCCATTCTTCTTAGGTGCCAATACAGTTGGTACTGCACATGGACTCAAACTTTCTCTAGTTAAACCCTTGTTCAACAAATCATGAACTTGTTAGTTGAGTTCTTCACTCTCGGTCGGTGTCAATCAGTGTGGTGCCTTGTTTGGTAAACTAGCTCCAGGAATCATATCCATACAATGACTAATATCTCTTGTCAGTGGAAAACCATCAGGTACATTATCTTAAATGATCTCCTTATACTCGGTAAGCAATTTCTCAGCTTCTGTAGGAACTTTATCTTCTGTGTTCTTACTCAGTTTGTTAGGAATCAAAGCATAACATATATCATTTATTTTCAAATCCTTAACAAACTGTCTACCTTCCATCAAAAAAACTTTCACAGATGTACATGTCTCACCAACAAATTCTTCAACCAAAGGTAGCAATATTTGCTTCTTACCATCAACCCAAATAGTATATTTGTTAGAATAACCAAGAGGGGGGTGAATCAGTTAGACTCAGTTCCCTCACAAAATTATCCTACAGTCCCAAATTCCTCAAGATGTATAACAAAACAAATTAAATCATATAAAACTCCACTCGGTGAAATATAAACTGCGATTTCAAAACTTACTGTTAAGTTGTCTACCGAGTATCAGTAAATTAATACTGTGATTACTGATCTAGGTCAATAAAATAAAGTTTAAAGTAAAGTAACAATCCACAACATTCATACACATTGACACATATATTTTTAACGTGGAAACCCTGCTAATGGAAAAACCACTTGGGACCAGTAACCCAAAATATTTTCACTCTTTTGAAGTGATCTCAGTGAAGAGCCAACCTTGTTAAAGGTTACAATGCACATTGTTAAATGTGACCTTGTTAGAGGATTTAAAACTACCGGTTCTCTCTTGACCATGCATTTTCACTATGGGGTCAACAAGAAAATAATTAACATTCTCTAAATGTAATAATAAGGATTCACTATCCCACTCGGTTAAGAGATTTATCTGTAATAATGGTTAAACTAATACAATAATGATCTGATTCAAATACAACTTTGATTTGCAGATATTTAGATCTATTCTAAGTACATAATACCTCTGGTCAATTTGTTCACTTTAGTTGATCTCATTCTTCATCATTGTTCTGCTTGGTTATCTTCTGTTTGCTCGATGATGTCTACAGAATTACACTCGGTTCTATCTTTAACCAGCTTGATCAGTCACACATCAATTTTGCATGTATGCTTTAGCATCTATCAATGCTTGCACTTGCACGATTCATAAATGCATCTCTTGGCTCTTATATAGACATCATGTATCATTTAATTTTCATCCTTCAAATATTGCTACTTAATCTCCATCATTCATTTTTCTGCTTGATCCTTCCTCGGTTGTTGTGTTAAAAACACATTTCAATCTCTGTCCTCTGATCTTCCTTGAATTTTCATAACCATTTGATAAATTAACAAACTTTATCTTTTACCTCAAAATTATCAATTTCTATCTCTGCATTTAGTCAGCCTTGTTTTGAATTAATTGCTTGATCAATAGTTGTGTCGACAATCTCTTGCTCGGTTAATACTGTCACTCGGTATACACTGTGTTTTACTCGGTGTTCTCTGTCATTCGGTGTATACAAAATTATTCATTTTTCTGACCACATAAACATTGTCTGTTTCAAATCTTCAATACATAACAGATGTTCTCCACCATAATAATACTCAAGTAAGTTGGCATCAATGACAATACATTAACTGATAATGTTTATCATCACTTCTACAACTCGGTTGAATATCAACAAATGACTTCAAACATATAAATAGTTATAGTTCATCAATCTATTCACTCTTCCATCATGTATAGTTTGTCTATTATATTACCAAGGTCTACCCAACAAAATATGACAACAATCCATATGTATAATATCACACAACACCTTATCATAATACTTTCCAATTTTCAAATTCATAAAACATTGCTCACTCACCATTAATGTATGCTCATCCTTGATCCATGAAATCTGATAGGGATTTAGATTTTTTATTCTTTCCAATTGCAATGTTGTGACAATTTCCTCAGATTCCAGATTCTATGAGCTTCCACTATCAACAATTACTTTCCAATCGTTGTCTGCAACTCTACTCTGGTCTTGAACAAACTTTTCCTTACAGGATCTTGCTTATCTTTCTCACTCCAAAGTATCTTCCCGATCATTAGATTTCCTTCCTTCTCAGGTTCATTTGGTGACTCCTCTTGTACCAAAGCATTTCTACTACTACCAACTTCCTTGCTTGCATGTGTGCACTCAAAAGATCTATGTCCTTCCTCACCATAACTGTAACAAGTTCCTTGGAACCCTCTTCTTCTACATCCACCTCAAGAGTAGTTGCCTCTTCCTTGGAATGAAATTCCACCTTTCCACTCAATCTTTCCTTTGTCTTGATGTGTCTGGATTTATCTTATCTGGTTTAGATATACTATTTTCACCATGAGATCTACCTCTTCCTCTTTGCCTTTGTTCATATCTTTTGTTCAATTTCTCCTCACCTTTTAGGGCAAACTGATATGCCTCTTCAATACTCTCCATCTTTACCACGTTGATCTCATCTTGTATAGAACTTCTTAATCCATTCAGATATCTTTCTATTCTTTCCAATTCATCTTCAACATATCTAGATCTGATGTCTAATCTGTTGAATTCCTTAGTGTAGTCTTTTACCGAGCTATCTTTCTGCTTTAAAATTTGCATTCTCCTAACTAAGTTAATTTGGTAATCATAAGGTAGGAACTTACCTTTCAATTTGTTTATAATCTTATCCCATACCTTGATCTTGTCTTTACCCTTCTTCTTCTTATCCAATTGTACATGCTCCCACCACAAGGATGCATGACCTTTCAACTCCGTACTTGCAATCTTTACCTTTTTCTCCTCTGATACATTCTCATGCTCAAAGTATTTTTCCATCTCGGTTATCTAGTCTATAAAATCATCAGAATCCAAATTTCCACTATACTAAGGAGGATTAAACTGAGGTGTGGATTTCAAACTTGTCAAAGATCACATGAATCTCTCTTCTTCCTGATCCATCACGGGTGCAGGTGCAACTTCTCCTTGCACTTCTTCAAGTTCATCATCACTAACATCTTCAAGATGTCTTCCTCTGCGTTGGGCTGTCTCAACAACTTCCAATCTTGCAACAATCTATCTTAGTGTATTAGCTAGACTCAGATCTTCATTTCCTCTCCTATGAACCATCTTGAAATCCTTTGCAATTGTAGGTCAGATCACAATTTGCTACCCTACAACAATATCAACCAACTCAGTTTAGGGCTTATAAGAAGGAACCTAGATCTAACCTTCACTCTGATACCACCTGACACAAGGAGAGTAGGAAGACCAGGGCCCAAGGCACTCCCAACTATCCAAACCAACTTGCAAAACAACACGAAAGCAACAACACAGAAAGGGGAGAGAAGAAACATCAAAGCTTTATATTATTTCATCAAACTTATTACATGTAGGGCTGTAAGGCCTTCCCAATTTTGGCCATATACATTCAGATATTTATAGAACAATCTTCATACATGCCAGGTCACATACCTTTATATGAATCTCTAATACTATCATCTATTTCCAAATTGATGCCTAAGAACATAAAACCAAATATATACAAGAGTCCACCGAAGAGGTCGACACTCAGATCCTAAAGATCCAACATAGGAAACAAAAAAGACCTAGATTTAGGTCCACACACATCCCAATGAGAGATCCCAACTTTAATTACGATAGAAAAATTAAATGCAGAAGTCGGCCAGAAGATCCAACATTAAAATACACAACTCGATAAGAAGCCAACTGAGCACCAAAGACAACTTGGTGAAAAGACAACCGAGTACAAAAACAACTCGGTGAAACCCACCGAGACCCATCGGTAAAGCATGCCACCGAGTAGTTAGAATGACCACCGAGACTCATTGGTAAACAAGTAACCAATCCAGAGCAACACCGAGCGAACAAAGCAGTGACCAAAAAGTCTCGAACCAAAACAAACATATTTTTGGTTGATACAATATTGCCAAGAACCCAAGATGCTCCTGCATCAGTTTCAAAAAGGATTCGTTTTTAGTATTTTATATTTTGTTCATGTTTACTACCCTTTCTTAGAGCTATTTGTTTAAGTTGAACGAGTTTGATAGCAAGTGTTGTCAAAAGCAGAAAGCTTGTAAAGTCCATGGTTTTTAAAAGGTTTGCACCATCTCAATGAAGACAATAGACAAAATTTTTTGAATGATTTGTATGGTTGTTTAAAATACAAATTGTGCATATTTTATATAGTAGTATAAGGTAGCTAAGTTTTGATTTAATGTATATTCTCCTTCAATTTAGGTCTACTTTATTTGGGTTAAATTAAAATAAACATCATGTAGAGTGCGAGCAACAAGTCAAAAGTTTTTTATTTATTTTTTATGATTGATCAACCTTTGTTTCTATTAATATGTATGTGTGGCATATCCATACATACATAAACACACACACATACATACATGCATTCATATATATATACATACATGCACGCATACATGCATGCATGTATGTATGTATATGCATATGACAGGGATTATATTGGGGGAACATGCCATCCATTCGAAGAATTTGACAACTCAATGTCTTGTTCATCTCCAACTTATTGCAACACGATATTTAACGTATTGCACTCTCTATTTCACTTTCCTGTGCATCATGCTTTTTTTCTGCCATTGTTTTCCCACACTGCACAAAATTGTGTCCCCAGATTTGAGAATTAGTTTTGAAAAGATTAAAATGCTTGAAATTTTGTAAAATAAATCTATAATTCAAAATACCCAATAAAAACATCCTCTTGTAAATAAGTTAACCCTTTTAAACCCTCTAAATCTATTAAACCCTAGAGGACTTACATATAAGAAAGAAAAAGGAAACTTATTGGTTTTGTACACACGTTATTCTTATTTTGTAACCTTCCATCTTTCCCTTCAAATCACTTTCTCGTCTTGCCCTAGACAATAATCACAAACCCGACTTCTTGCTATTATGGTTAACGTGACATGTTTATTCTCTAATTTTTTCTTCCCTTGTGTTGCATTTTCTTGTCTCTTGTTATCCTAAGCCATTTTATCCCACCTTGCAACAAAAAATTACATCCCCAAATCTGAGTTAGTATTCCATAAACATAAAAGATTCAAATTTTTTTTTAACTTCACACATAATCAAACAAACCCAATTAAACCCTTCTATTTATTTCAGTTGCAATCTACCATTGCCTTTCTTGCCACCTTTCCATGCCACATTGCACTCTCTACTGACAACCACACTCACCTCCACCCCTATTCCATGTCATCCCCATCCCATGCATTTTATGTATGATAATTGGTATGGTGTTCCACTTTTTATTGGACGTTTGTCTTATGTCTCTTATAGTTACAATCCTTAAAAGATGAGTGTTATCCAAATATAGTATTATAGATGTTTTTTCTTGTAATTATGTCAGTAGTGCATGATATAAAAAGGTTCTCAATTCCTTTATCATGCGTGGAAAACTTAGAGGCAAAGCGTATAATAAGAGATTAAGAGTGACATGACCATAGACCCCCCAAGAATTAAATGTCTCTTCACATTTGTAGCACTAGAAGCAATGATATAGTGATATGTGGGACAAGAATGACAATCACATTCAAATGTACATAAATGAATCGATGAGAAGTGACTTTTGGACAAAGTTGGTACAAAATTAATGCATGATGAAAAGAGGGATCCCTTCTTGTGGTCATTATGAATTATGTACCAAGTTTGTTTAAATATCTCGTCTCCTCTATTCATTTATGCATTTAGGAATGTGAAATTAACTATACTCTCACTCAACATTCTATAGGTGCTTGAAATAGAAGTTTGATTATGGGAGGTTTAGCCCTCAGTTGTTTGTAACCCTCTTGTTAGAGGCTTTATATATGAGTCTAAAATGAATGATAAAGAAATTGAGGACCTTTTTATGCCACACACAATTGAGATAATCAATAAGATCTATAATATTTTGGATAACAATCAATTTTTAAGGATTATAACAGCTAAATTATTGGAAATACACTATAATGTGAACCAATTTCCAATACCAATGAGCCAAAAACTGAAGCAATTTGGAGAAACATAATTGACAATAATAAAAAATGAAAGAAGATAATTATTTTTGAAAGGCCATTCAGAGGAGAAAATATGTGTCAATATAAATTTAGTTGTATTAAAACATATCAACAATAAATAATGATATTATTTTAGGGTTTTTCATTATCCCATATGTTAAATATGTCTTTCTTATAAAATTAGGAGCATCTTTTTTACTACAATCTAGCATATGTTAAGGGTTATTAACATTTGATCCCTTTAATACTTTTGAATGTCATGGATCATCAATTTTCAATTTCAAAAGGAAAGTAGATCTCTTACCTCTTCATTATTTATTCTCATTAAGGACAATCAAATGATAAAATCTTCATTAATAACAATTGTGTTGTATTCAAACATATCATTTATAGCTAATGATAAAATCTTCATTAATAACAATTGTCTCATACATTGAACCTGTCTTGCTAATATTTTTTATTTTCTTCTCCAAATGCAAATACTCTAACATTAAAGCCACAAATAGTTGACATTGCCTAAAAATTCCAAGGCATTAACCATTTTAAAATCCAACCCTTAGTTGGATGCTTTGAGTGTCTTTAATACCCACCCATGCCAAACTATTGTTATGCCTAGCTGCCTCTACCCACGTTGATTAAAAGAAAAAAAACGCAAAATTTATGCAGTAGGGAGCAGTTAAAGAAATCAAAAGAAACATTATAGAGGATTGAAACAATGAATGAATAAAATCATATTCCACACTAACTATTTATTTCAATATTCATTTTTGTTGGTAAACAGATTTGTCACTGCGAATGCTTCTTTAGAAATGGCCTTGTTTGCCCGAGGAGCAATGACAATTGTGCCAACGGTTGGATAGATTGCAACTAGATCATGATTAGATCACAATCTTCCTCTGCATTTTTGAGGGGCAGATCCCTTGTATGATGGGGGTTTTTATGATTTTCATGTACTTTTAACCTAAAAGCACATAAATGAGAAAATAAAAAACTAAAGGAAAATGATAACAAAAACCTTACTGGCAGACATACGAATACCAAGTAAGACTTCAAAACTGATAAAAATTACAAAGGGGGTTTTAGAACATAATGAAATAATGATGAAAGCAACACAACACATCTCAACATATGAATAGATAAGCTATAATAGCACATCCAAATCAAGATACCAGGAGATGAATGTGTTTCATTACACTAATTATACCAGATGTTAATGTTTCACATAAATACATAAAGGAATCACTAATTTAATGTACAAAAAATAGTAACCATAACTCATAAGAACATTTGGACATATGAACAAATGCACTCTTTATTGTCTTTTTGAGAATATACAAACTTAAACCCCTTTTGTACATAATGTGAAACCAAAATTCATTGAAAGTTTCTCTAAAAATTTCTCCAGAGTTTCCCCTCTGCAAAAAGCCTCCTCTTTTACATTGTAAAAGCCTTGTATTTATAATTTTTCTTAGATAAATAACTTCTTTGTGTTATTCACTAACTTATTTTTGCAAAATTTGAATAACATTATTAACTTTACAAATTTCACGCAAAAATAATCAACTACCTAACTTTGACTAAAAGTGACAAAAGTCACTATTTACAAAATTGTAACTTGACACCTATACATACTAAAAATAAGGTTGAATAACAGATCTTGATGAATTAGCCACTGATCCTTCTCTTGATTTTCCAGTTACTAATTTTCCAAGAACTTCACTTTCGAGCACATTCATTGTAATTGTATTTAGTGACCATTATTTTCTTTCATGAACGTTCCATTTTCTTTTAGCATTGAAGAAGAAATTCTTGAGTAGGTGCCAATTCCACAAATATAATATTCCCCTTTAGCTCATTCATCAGGCTTTCATGATCATGCGACTCAAACAATTTCTTCAATCAGATTGAGACAATCATTGTGCAGATTGATAATAATTTCACCTTTAGTGATAATTTACACAAGACAACATGAGTAGAGCAGTAAGCCTCACTTCCACCAATGGGAAGAGCGATGATGATGATGACCTAAAAGGGAAGAGAAACTATTCAAAAGAGTTTATTCAACTGCTCCCAGGCTCCAATCATGGCAAAAGGGTAAATGATGAGTACCTAGGAGATAATTACGCATATATTAGAGATGCTAAAACACCAGATTGTCCTGGTTATCACTTATTTAATTATTTCCATAAAAATAGTGATGGCCCTATGCCCATATAAAACCCCTGGACTAGTGGATTAGCCAAGTTAGTTTTCCCTAATGTATTCATAGATGTGGAATTGATCTTAGAGTTGGCCAGTAGGTATGACACTATCTCAAAGACCATCAAGAAGGATGATGGCATTGTTTTGGTGACCTTAGATCGAGCTTCATTCATGAAAGCTTTTGATATTTATAACCCTTGTTCACAAAGATAAACTTGAAAGCCCTAGCTGCTAAATATACCAGAGAGGTTGGTATTGTATCTAAATTGATCCAGGCCCACACATCCAAGTGATCCTTCACCATACTTCTATAAAGACCTAGCTTTTATATGAAATACATCTCCTATTCCTATGCAGAGTCTTAGGTATAGATAGTGGAAGGGAAAGGGTATCATCAGACATGCTAATGATAATTCTAAAATTACAGAGCCCTTATGTAAGTAACTATTATGATTACATCTAGTATGTAATTAACAAAATGAACCAAGGATTCATTGATATTCAGAACAAGGTAGGAAGCCCTAAGTTCCTGCAGTATTCATTGCTTATGCATCTCATCATTTTCTATAATTTCAATATTATGAACCAATCAAATTTATAGCTTAGAAGATTTTATCATGGACAACTCAACCCTTTGCAGTTATGGTTAAGGGTATGGAACTACACTTCTAGGGAGCACGAGTTTTGTGTATTTGAGAATTGGTAGTTTACCCATTATTGAGCAATCTAGGGGTAGATATGACCAGACTTCCAGTGAAGGTACTACAATTATTGAGACCCTACCAATTTATGGACAAATGGAATGGTGATCATAACTGGGGTGACTTCTATTGTCACCAAAATTTCACACTAATCAGAGTATATGGTTGTTCACGGCCACCACACATCTTGCCTTATAGAGTACCACCCAGAATTGCAATAATGGAGTTTTTATGGTAGCTTATGTTAATAGATAGAGAGAAATTAGCCTCAAATAGGAAGGGGAACTTCACACCAAGGTAGTTCATTACCTTAGATTTTACAATAGGAAAGAGGGCCTATGACCCTGTCAATGGATGGTTGAGGCACTACAGGATGAATGTTTCCCTGTATAGATATATTGATACAGAGGGCTTTATAGAAAGTGCCAAGAAACTCTTAACACCTACCATTCCAATCACCAAAAGGCATCAGCACTGTGAGGAGGAGGATTTGATAAAAAAATCCTTGAAGAGGATGTAATTGCAGGAAGATTAACAAAGTATCATAATTTGATGGATTTGGAGCAACAATTAAAGAGGAGAGGGATCCCATTTGGTGGATATTTCCCAGGCATGCCCTATTTGAAGATATTAGAGAAGATGATTGAATCACATGGCTTACTCAGTAATCAAATTGAAGATCAGATTGAAGATAAGGATATAGGTCCTCAGAAACAATCATCATCAGAATATAGCAGTAGCTACTCTGTCCATAGCCCACCACCCCAGGATAAACCACCTCATAATGAGGAAAATATTATTAACCTGACAAAAGCACATGAGACTGAGGTGGATGTAGAGCCCCCATAAAAGAAGCAAAGAGTAGAAGCAGTGGATCCTTCTGTTGCAAAAATACAGAATAAGAAAAAGGATAGAATTGGTGCCCTATTCACAGGGACTAGTGCTTATGATCATCAACTGAGAAAGTTGATAAGAGAGGGAAAGAAAAAGAGGGAGGACACTGATGATAATGTTGAGATGCCCCTCATTTTGTGTCAAGATGAAAGGGAACTACAACAAGAGGAGTTCGTGAAAGATGACGAGTTCATCAAGAATAAGGAGTTTAATGACTTCCTTATATGGGCTAAGCAAGAGCAAGTTGGAACCCAATTGAAATCACAAGGAGGAGAGGCTATTACAAGTGAATCATTACAAGCCCTCCAAGCATATGACCCAGAGTCTAAAAATATGAATCTTGATGAGGCAAGATAGCTTGCGAAGTCCAGTGGTATGCTCCTAGTAGAAGGATGGGACTTGGATTTGACCTTTATAATAGATCAAATCAGAAGGCAACTTGATGTCAAGATCTCTACAGAAACACAAATAGGAGAGATGATCAAAGGGTGTGGATATGATTCTAAATCTCAAACCCCAGCAATGTGGTCTCTTGCTCCTAAGAATCAAAATCCATCACTGATTAATGTTCAAGAGAAGATGGAAGGAGACAAGATAATATGGTCTGTACATAATACAGGAGACCTAGAAATCTCTCAAGCCTTGACCCATTTTTCTCACTTGAATGAGGCAAAGGCAATATAGATGTCTAATAACATTAGAAATTATTTGATGAAACAAGCTTGATTGCCAAGGATAGAGAATTAGGTCTAATGAAGATCAGTGCAATGGAAAAGATAATTGCAGACCTAACTCAGAAATTACAAGAGATGCCTAAGATTGATCCTACTACACCTAAAGAAGGAACAAATGCTGAGATCCAGACTGAAGATACATGCTATGCTTCATCAAAAATAGAACAAGTGATTAAAGATCATAATGAAGTTATTTTGGTAGCCTTAATGCAAATTTTGCAGCATAGGATAGATATATTAAAAGATAAAGTTGATATAGTATATGGTGCTTATGGAAAATTTCCTAGCCTACAGGTTGAAGTGAATAATTTTGTGTCAATTTTGAACCCCTACTATGCTACATGGTCAGTTAGGAATGTGTTATTTGAGATATTAGCATCATTGCAACCATTGAGATCAGATTTGCCTGAGATTGTAACCCAGGTTGGAGAAGAGATAGAACAGATTGGGGTGACCTTGTCCTTTTTCAAAAGGCAATGCAAATCAAATAGAGGCCATAATTAATATGTTTGGGCCTGACTATAATAGATTTGTACCATCAATCAGATTAGAGGATAATCAAATCAAGCCATTAGGAGTATGGAGCACAGGATTTGACACTTTATTACGTAATAAAGAGGTATATGTTTATGACAATGGCGAGTTGGATATGGAGAGGTACAATAAGATTCTAGATGAGGCCTTTAAGGCTGAAACAAATTTTAGCAAATTTATAACACATGTCAAAAGTATTACAGATGCTAGGTGGGAAAGGCAAAAGACACAACTGGAGAATATTCAAAACTTTGATTAGCCTGCAGAAGATGATGTCACAGCATGGGATGTCCTTACATAGCCCAAGAAGAAGAAGCCTTTCACTGTTGACCTTGACATTATTGATGAAGAGTAAAAGTACATATGGCACCTGATATTTGAGCACAGGGAGGTTAGTCATCTTGAAGACTAGTGTAAATTAGCCTGTAATGGTGGTCACTAGGTCTCGCTACAAATATTGGAGGCTATCCTGAACACATACAAACAAAGGTGCCATTAATCACAAGAAGACAAGATCAAATCTGATTTCATTCTTCATTTTTGTCCATCCACCGCTTGGTCTCTTCTTGTCTTTTGTCCTTTTCTATGTTTTTGGGGTTAGGTCTTAAACCATCCGAAGCTTGTTGCATCCTTACTTCTTAAGGATTCCAAGATGGTTTTAGACTATATATAGATCATGTTGTAACTTTTTTAAGGATGATGGAATATAATTACAAGGTAGACTACTAAATTTTGTCTGAGCCTCTGTATATTTTGGTCTACTGAATGTATTTTGAAGTAGTTAGACATTAATAAAATATATTGCAATCTCTATTTTATATCTTGTGTTGTCTATTTTTATTTCTGTTCAAGCTTTTATATATTTAGTTTGCAAGGCATTTAAATATATCAATTACAAGGTAATTGTGCAGTCATTTGTGAGGTCCTTCAAGGAAGGAGTAATTCTTTCAGATGATCCCAGAAAGATGAATACTGATATTAAAGATCTGATAACAAAGTTGTAGGAGTGAGCGGATAGTCTGTAAGGCATTTTATCTAGGTTGCATGTATTTTCATTAATCACTTAATTGTGGATTTGCATTTGAGATTAACTCATTTCCCATAGGATTAGGCACTAGTTTATGGTTTGGCAAGTAATTGTTCATCATCCAATATTTAAGATCAATCAATTACACTTCATTCATAAGAAAGCATATATTTACAAGTAATTGTATTACAGAGTATACAATTCAGTTTGCTGATTCCTTTAAGAGAGAATCAATAAGTTGACCCTCCTAAGTTCAGAGAACTATATAAAAGGAAGAAGGATGAGAATCCTTATCACATTACTATTTTCTATTGTCAAGATAATTGTTTGGCTTATTAAGCTTTGTATTAGATTAATCACAGTCATTTGTATAGTTTTCTATTTATTGATACAGTAAAAGGCAATTAGAAAACTAGTAAAAGACTTAATCCACTGTAACAAATATTGCAAGTCTGTAATGATCAAAGGTAATACCTGCCTGAGTCTGTGGAGCTCAAAAAAGAAGGAGGACATTATCCAATCCTTATCAATTAGGTTTTTTCTTTCATAAATTTAAGTTGGAAATATACAAGAGCAAGCATTCACACTGTTTTAAGGTTCTTGCAAGAAAAATCCCTAACAAACTGGTGACTCTATTGGGGAATTAATATATATTTTTTTAAATCTCAGACTCTGGTTGAAGAATATTAAGTGATAAATACCATAGTTGAGTTTGCTAATATAGGTCATTCTTGTAATATTCATATTTCCCAAACTTGTGTTGGGTGACGACTCTAAAAGTAGATTTCTATAATCAGTGCAAAAGTGAAATATTTATACAAATTCTACAAATATGAATACTAGGTCAAGAATGAGAGATAATCCAGAAGTTGAGTTGGACAGTGGGATCCCAAATACTTCAAGAACTAAGATGTCTTGGAGAGAGAAAAAGAATGAAGCAAACATTAATGACTCTTATCCAAGAAATGAAGAAAACAACACTAGAAGGAAGGATACAAATCAGTTCAGTTGTGAGGGGAACACCTCAGAGTATGAAGAATCCCCTGACCTTGGATTAGAAGCATATGAAATTAATACTACTTCTAGTGAAAGAGAAGGAACTGGCACTATTAGCTCAGATTCTGAAGTTCCTTCTTATGACTTTGCTGAAGATGAAAGAATCCTCATGAGGTAGTTAGCCCTTATTCAACAAAATAAAAGAGAAAAAGATCTCAAAAAGAAAAAAACATGAACAAAAAGATGTTGATAAATTTAGAAGAAGATATTTAAGACATCAAGTTGTAAAAAATGTTGAGAGGTCTCGCAGAGACCAAGAGACTCCAAACACCCACAAAGGTTTAGGTCCTCAAGACTTTAGAGATAAAGGAAAAAAGAAAGTTACTGAAAATGAAGTTGAGGAACCAAAAACTCTTAAAATCCCGATTGAATAAATGTCTAAGTTAGACATTGACCTTGAAAGATCAAGAAGGGAGAAAGAGACTATGGAAAAGATGCTAGAAAAGGAAGAAGTTGAAGTTGCTACCTTGGAGATGAAGAAAAAGATTAGCTTTTTGCAATCTTCTAAATATTCTTATGCTGGTGGTGAAAATACTACATCTTCAAAAGCCAAGATTGCTTCTTTCAAGGAGAATGACAAATTTCAAACGACGCCATTGAATCCAAAAAGGTACAAGAAATTCACTTTTATTGGCATTCTTGGTTATCCTAATGCAGTTCCTAATGACATTGGAGAAAAACTCCCTAAGTTTTGAGGAAACAATATCATTTCTTGTGAAGTTCATAAAAAAAAATTCATAGATATCATAGATGATTTAAATATTAATCATGAATATGTCCTCATGAAGTTATTTGTTCAATCCCTAGTAGAAGATGCTAGGGAATGGTTTAGAGGATTGTCAAATGGTTCCATTGCATCTATGGAAGAATTGATAGATTTGTTCAAAGACCAGTATGGTGACAAAACCAATGAAGGGTTCTTGCTAAATGAATTCAATAACATAAAAAAAGAATTTCAATGAAGAGGTTACTGAATTCAACAACAAGATTTCATAGAGCCATGCACAAACTCTTTCAAAAATTAAACTGGATGAAAAGGTATGTTTGGCTACATACCTAAATGCTTTTGATTCAAAAATGGGTTATGCTCTTAGAGCTAAAAATCTTAGAAGTCTCATAGATGCATATAAAATAACAATAAACAGAGAAATGAACAGAAGGGTATCATGGAAAAAGGGTAGAAGAGATGATGCTCGCTTTAGTAGGAGTAAAGAACCTAAATATAAAGAGTACAAGGCTCAACAAAATAACAGACCATCCTATAATAATAGCTATAAACCACAAAATAGGATGCAAAATCATCCTTATGGTACTTATTTCAAGGATGGAAAGCCTATTGCTCCACCAATGAAAGATAAACCAGAAAATAGGACCCCTGACCCACTACATAAAAATTTTGTGAATATGTGCAGTGACACTTACTGGTGTGAGGTTTTTCAAGCCCCATACAACCCTGATTTTTGTATTGTAGCCCTAGACATCATTTCTAATGAAGAGAAAGAAAGTGAAGAAGATGAGCTATGTGATCACAATAGATGTGATATGACTAATGCTTATGAATGCTCTGATATAGATTCTGAAGAAGAAATTGAGAACCATGACATGTATGGTTCACAAGGAAGAACAAAGGTATATCACCAACAAGTCCTATCTGACAGTGATGAAGATGAAGTTGATGATATAATACTCTATGCACAAAATAGCCAAGGATCTACCACCACAAGGAAGCCCTCTGAAGAAGAAAATGCTAGAATCACTGTTGATCTAGTGAACAAAGCAAGAAATAACTACCTTTTAAGAAATAGAGTTGTGGGTAATGTGGGTAGTCAGCCAACAGGCATCTTCATTAAAGAAAATAAGATAGATGCCAAGTATGTACCAAAAAGAGATGGACCTAGGGAAAATGTAAATAAACCTAAGGTCAAAATTGTAAACAAAGCTAGTGATCCAAACTATGTACATGAAGGAAAAACTAAAGTGCCAGAAGCAAGTGCTTCCTCTCCCAAGATTGAAAATAAGAAATCCAAGAAGGAAGAGCCTACTCTGAACATTCAAATAGAGGAAAATAATATCATTATAGAAAAACCTAAAACATCTGATGTAAAATATACTCCAGTGGATATGGGCCAATGTTTATCTCAAATGACTGTCAAGGTCCCATTCCTAGAAATGATGAGGATAAAAGAACACAAAGAAAAGGTCCTTTCAATGTTAAACAATGTATCACCAGTGAAAACTCAAAAACTAGAATATGTTGAAAAGGAATCTAACTATAAGGGAAAGGAGCATGAGGGGATGATTTATGAGATCCCCCAGATCTATTTAAACACAAATACTTTTGCAGGAGTTGTTGACCCCTTTTTCCTAACATTGGTAATTAATGGTAAGATGCTCAAAAATTGCATGATAGATTTAGGAGCATCTAATACTGTCATGCCTGCAAAAATCATGCGATCCATGGGATTGAAAGTAGATACTCCTCATGGGAGGTGTCAAGCAATGGATTCAAGAGAGATCCTTGTTGTTGGAAACATTGAGGCCTTACCTTACAAATTAGCTATATGCCTTGATACAATATTGACTGAGTGTACTGGTGGTTGATATCCCACCACATTATGGTATGTTGTTGTCCAAAAAATGGAGTGCTTCAATGGGGGCAGTATTCAATGTGATTTGTCTTATGCCACTTTCAATATTGCTAGGAATAATGTAAAGGTGTCCAAAGAAGGTAGGATACCTCATATGATTGAGTTTCATGAGGATAATAATATTAATTACTATGTTGATATTGATATGGAGAATTTCAGAGTAAAAAGGATTGCTCATCAATGTAAAAATGTTGATCCTATAGCAAAGGAGTTGATTACACAAAATAATTGTTTATGGCAAATGTATTTTGATGGAGCATTTTCTAAGGAAGGATTAGGAGCTAGAGTTTTACTTATCTCTCCATTAGGTACAACATTTAAATATTCTTTCCTGTTATCTTTCCAATGTACAAACAATACAACATAATATGAAGCTTTGTTTTTAGGGCTAGACATTGCTGCTAAACATGGAATAAAGTGTCTACAAGTTTATGGTGACTCAGAGTTAGTAGTAGCCCAAGTTAGGTCCAAATATGATGTGAAAAATGATAGACTGAAGATGCATAAACATTCTATTTGGGACCAAATTGAATTTTTTGACGTCTTCAATATAAACTGGATAGAAAGGTCTAAAAACATTATGGTAGATTTCTTAGCTAACGTGGCCTTGAAAACAGATGATTTGACCTTAAATGGGGTATCAATAGTTGAGATCAAGACTAGACCAATTGTCCCTAACTATATTTACAACTGGAAAGTATTTGAAGATGACCAAGACATCCTTAGATTTCTTCAATGCCTAGACCATTATGAAGACTAGAATATAGATTGCAATGATTTACTTGAGGTCATTGATGGTAAGGATTGTATTTTGGGGGATGAGGTTGTCCAAATAAGTTATAATCAGATTCCTAAGGGATTGGTAGAACTAGAAGCATTATTTAGTGATCAGAGTGAACATTCATCAAATATAAGCAATGCCAAAATTGAAGATTTAGAGGAGATAAATTTGGGATCAGAGACCACTCCTCAGATAGTTTATATTGGAAAAGGACTGGATTCCCATGTCAGAAGAAATTTGATAAAATTATTAAGAAAACATAAGCATGTATTTGCATGGTCTTATGAAGATTTAAAATCTTATAGGGAAGATCTTTTCCAACATGAAATCCCACTCAAAATAGATGTAAAACCATTGAGACAAAAATAGAGACCCATTAATCCACTATTGGCTCCTAAGATGCAACAAGAGTTGATGAAGCTAAAGGATGCAGGAATTATCCAACCTATTAGACATTCAACTTGGGTTTCTAATCTAGTACCAGTGAGAAAAAAGAATGGTGACATAAGATTATGTGTTGATTTCAGAAATCTGAACATTGCATCCTTGAAAGACAATTATTCTCTACCAAATGTAGAGGCAATGTTGCATAAGGTTACTGGTTGTGAGATATTATCAATTATGGATGGATTTTCAGGCTACAACCAGGTACTTGTAAAAGAATCAGAACAGTTTAAGACTACATTTACTACTCCTTGGGGAACTTATGTATATGTTAGGATGCCATTTGGAGTAATAAATGCTGGAGCAACTTTTTAGAGAGCCATGGATATAGCATTCAAAGAGTTTATTGATCTATTCATGGTAATCTACCAAGATGATTTGACTGCATTTTCTAAGAAAGTAGGGGATCATTGTGAACATCTAGAAAAAAAATCAATAAAGCTTTAGAATATGGTGTCTCACTGAATCCTAGAAAGTGTCAATTTGTAGTCATAGAGGGAAAGTTACTGGGACATATAGTGTCCAAAGATGAAGGATTGACCCTGAAAGGATAGAAGCTATTAAAAAGGTCACTTCTCCAAGGAATATCAAAGGTGTGCAATCTTTCCTAGGAAATATCAATTTCATCAAAAGATTCATTGCAAATTTTGCTAAAATTGTAAAACCAATTATTAAGTTATTAAAGAAAGATGCAAAATTCCAGTGGAATGAAGAAGCTAAGTTAGCTTTTGAAAGAATTAAGATAGCAGTTCAAGAGGCTCCTATTTTAAAATATCCAGATTACAATAAACCCTTTTCTTTATTCTCATTTGCATCCTTTCATACTATTGTTGTTGTTTTACTTCAGAAAGATGAGGAGGGATTTGAGCATCCTATTGCATCCTGTAGCAAATCTCTTCAAGCTGCAGAGCTAAACTATGAAATGATGGAGAAGCCAGCATATGCTTTGGTGAAAGCTATAAAATCATTCAGACCCTACTTGGTTTGTGCTAAAGTACTTGCATATGTACCTCATTCAGCAGTAAAGGACATCCTTACTCAATCAGAAGTGACTGGTAAGAGGTGTAAATGGATTAATAGAATTCAGGAATTTAACTTAGAAATCCATATTACTAAATTGGCGAGAGGACAAGGTCTATAAAAACTTATGACAAAAGAAAACCTAGACTTGTTACAAGTGAATAACATAGTAATACAAGATTCAATAGTAACAAGTATTGAAAGATAGCCCTTTTATGTTGATATCATGTATTATCTTAAGAATGCCAAGTGTCCTAAAGTTTTTGATTAAGGTAAAAACAGGTTTTGAAGGGACCCCGAAACCCTTTACAAGAAGGTCATTAAATATTTTCAATGAAGCTCTCTAAAATGAAACGATGCAAGACCACCACAAGGGTTTTAAAACAGGCTCCCTCAACCTGGAAACGAAAGGTAAAACTATACCCCAACAAAAGAGATCGCTGCATGAAGAAT
>MU228439.1:734198-747090 GCA_018584345.1 Thuja plicata
ACATTGTTATGCTGTTGAAATAATCTTAGAACTACATTTTATCTCACATTCCATGCTTTTGCATTGTTTTAGTTTCATTCTTTAGAGCTAAAATACATGTTTTACCTTCTTTTTAGTTTGTTTTCATCTTAAATCCTTCATGCTAGGCTGTATTCGTCACTGATTTATAGCATATTCTGAGGGCTAATATGTTGTTAATCACACTCCTCCTAGTTAGCAGGCAATAGGTCGGTTTTAGTGGGTTTTACATGCTTTTCTAACCCTTTTGGACTAATATAATGACCTATTGAGTGTTTGTGTTGATTCTGACAGGTACCCATTTATACACACGCAACACTCAGATCTTAGTGGGACCAGGACATGTGTCAGCATCACGCATTGACTTGACAGTAAAGATCATTCATCATCTGCCTTTAGGCATGACGCCAACCGTCGATTTCAGTTTGAAGCCTAATCGGTCGATCTTGCACAAAAATATTGCGAAATACATATTAACGACTAGTCTTATGAATTTAAATATAAACCTATAGGATGAGATACAAAGAAATTTAATAATTACATTTCATGGAATAAAATGCTAAAATAAAATAACCATGAATAACACAAGTGTAAGAGATATTTCCCTAAGTAATTAGGTATGAAAATTAATCTGCAAGTTAGGGTTTCACCAGTGGCTCTTTTTGGGGATGTGTGTTCATACTTGGACACAACACGAACTTATTTTTCACTGGAGAAGAAGACCAAAATATAAATAAAAGAACAATATCAAAGAAAATAAAATAAAACTTAACAAAAATGTAGAGTTAGAAATACTTCCTTCTTTAAGAGAAGAATGGTTTTAAATACTAAGAATGAGTTGGGAATTCCTGAATATGACCTTTTGTGTCTTGTAACAAATAACTCTTTTATCTTGCATTATCAAAAATTATATAGGTCCTAGCCACAAAGCTTCAAATTTACCATGCTTCCCTTTATCTTGATCTTTGGCATTCCACTTCAACACCCAATCTCCCTTATGAAAGTTCCTTTCCTTAGTTCTCTTATCATGCAAAGTTTTTACTTGCATCTGTTTCTTCACATTCTGACTTTGTACATTTCTTCTGACTTCATCCAGTTCTATAAGTTGATCCATCCTATTTTCCATGAAATTTAGGTCTTCTAATTGTCTCTCTCTAACAAATTCGTATACAAAGAGTAAATTATTCAAAGGTTACCTAGCGTGTTTCCCATAGACCAATTCATAAGGAGAAAACCCAGTAAACTTTTTGACCATTATTCTATCTACCCAAAGTGCCAGAGGTAATTTGGAGTTCCATGCCCTCTTATTATTGCTTAACATTCTCTTAATAATCTTCATTACATTCTTGTTACTTGATTCTTCCTGACCATTTCCTTGTGGATGGTAAGGGGAAGAGTATGACAAATTAATACCATAAGTACTACAAAAATCAGAGAACTCCTTAGATATAAAACACATGTCATTATCAGAAATGATCTTGCAAGGAACACCAAACCTAGTGAGTATGTTTGTTGTTAAGAATTTTATCACCACCTTTCTTGTAGCTTGTTTAGAGGGTATGGCCTCGACCCATTTGGTAAAGTAATTTGTTGCGACTAGGATTCATTTGTGTTATCCACTGAATACATCAACGATTTCACCAATGAAATATATCCCCCACATTTGAAATGACTATTCAGTGGAGGAATTTCTAAGGGGTAATGCACCATCATACTTTAATTTCCCTAATTTTTTTTGACAAACTTCACACTTTCTGACATAGGTATAACTATCCTTAAAAACACGTGGCCAGTAATATCTAGCATGTAATATCTTATGGGCAGTAGTTCTTGATGAGAAGTGACCACCACATACTCCATCATGCAGCTCCTTTAATACTGAATTTGCTTGACACATATCTAGACAGAATAAGAGCACACCTTCTCTATTTTTCCAATATAAATCTCCTTGTATCAAAACATATCTAGATACTTGTAACTTTATTGTTCTTTTTTTATTGTCATTTAAACCTTCTTGACATTTCATGTGTTTTAAGAAATATGCTATATTAGCATACCAAGAGCATTTTTCAATACTCATTATTGATGTATTAGAGCTCACCTGATTGACTTGAACTGCCTCAAGATTTTATTCAGCCATGAGTTTAGCAAGGCCTTGTCCTCTAACCAACTTTGTTATTTGAATCTCCATATCAAACTCTTGGATCTGACTTACCCATCTGCATCTCCTTTCTGTAACCTCTGATTGTCTAAATATGTCCTTTATTGCTGCATTAGGAACATAAGCTACCAATTTAGCCCCTACCAAATATGGTCTGAAATATTTTATTGCTTTGATAGGGGCATAAGCTTGTTTTTTCATTTATGTCATAATTTAATTTTGTCGCTTGAAGAGTTTTACTAAAAATTGCTATTGGTTGTTCATAGCCCTCATCATTTTTTTGTAACATAACTGTAGAAATAGTATGATATTTTGCAAAAGAAAATAACTGAAAAGGTTTTAAAAAATCAGGAGTTTTGAGGACTGGAACTTCTTTGATGGCTTTCTTAATATTAGAAATTTCTTTTGTGGCCTCATCCACCCATTTAATTTTTGCACCCTTCTTTAGCATCGTAGTGATAGGCTTAATGATCTCTGAAAAGTTTGGGACAAACCTTCTCACAAAATTTATTTGTCCAAAAAAGGATTGGATTCCTTTAACAATCTTGGGAATCTGGATTTTATCTATGGATGCAATCCTTTCAGGGTCTATTCTTACACCATCCTTTCATACAATGTGCCTAAGTAACTTCCCTTCAGTTACTCCAAAATAACATTTCTTTGGGTTAGAGATATCCCATATTGGAAAGCTCTTTTAAAAATTTGCTCCAAATGATTACAATGCCCTCCTGCCCTTTTTGAATATGGAGTCAGATCATCTTGATATACTGCCATGATGAGATCAATCAGACCATCAAAAGCCACATCCATTGCTCTTTGGAATGTTTCTCCTGCATTAGTTAACCCAAAGGGCATCCTTGCATAAACATAGGTTCCCCAAGGAGTGGTAAAAGTTGTCTTGTATTGTTCTAATTCTTTGACCTTTACTTGATTGTACCTTGAGAACCCACCCATTGTAGATGTTATAATTTAAAGAATTCATAACCCAAGATCGTCTGCATGCAAAATAACATGTTACAAAAGCAAAGCTTGGAGACAAAAAAGTTCTGAAAGACAAAATATTCATTTAGAGAGGGAATACAAAATACAAAGAAATCAAACCTTATGAAGGTGATCGAAACCCTAAAAGGGAAACCCTAGAGGGGAAAAATCTAGGTTGCATAATAATAATTAATAAAAGAATTAATTATTATATGCCTAAAGTTTAGTTTAAGTGAAATAGAGATAATAAGTGACTTAATAATTAAATCAATATGATTTAATTGATAAGTGGAATCACTTTATTACTCTAATACCCCTCCCCCTTAAGATAAACTTAGGGAGAAGGTAAAAACCTAGAAACAACTACTGAAAGCAGGAAAATGGGTCCCGACAACAAGGCCTAATCAGGTACCTAGGTACAAAAATCTATGAAAAGAGGAGAAATGGAGAAAGCCCAGTGGGAAAAAACCCTCTCCAAAAAGAGATGAATCCTAGTGAAGGACTGAAGAAGCCTCCAAACTAGAGAATGTCCTAGAAAATAGGAACAAAGAAAGAACATGTAGAACACCTCTGTAGCATGAAGCTGCAAACACTGTCAAAAAATAACTGCTGGAACCTCCATTGTAAAAGAACATGATTAGGTAGAGAAGACTGTAAACAAATCTTAAAGATCTGATCAATCGAACCAAGGAAGCATTAGAACCAACAAGAGATACCCCCATAATGCTAACTAGGGAGAGGCATGACAGGTACACTGAATCAGACTGCCAAGAAACACTGCATGATGGAGAATGTACAAGCAAAAATTAAGGATGGTGTTGTGGAAGGAACACTCACTTGACACACATAATGAGGCTAATGTCGTGGAAGGAACACTTACTTGACAAAGGTAGATGGAAAACAAGGCAAACATCAAACCCCACCATGGCACTTTATAATATAGTGTGAGTACAATCAAACACAAATTATGTAGGATCCCAAACATGCATAAGATGGCACTTTATCTCAGTGCATTTGCAAAAATTGCTAAAGAAAAAGATGTATACAATATCCAGGAATGATAGAAAGCTGTAGAAACATGAATAACAACTAAAAAGAAGTCGTTCCATGCATAGAAAATGATCCCAAGACCTAAAACATCCAAAATATCCACTAGAATGCTAAAAAAAAAACTTGGAGCAGATTCTGGTAATGAGATTCATACAAGAAGAAGGAGAACGAAATTATCTTTTTGACGCCATGCGAAAATTGAAAAATGGAGTCCGAAGAAGAAAGATAGAGCCACTGAAGTACAAAATGGAACCCTGATTTTGAATGAAAAAAACCCTGCAAGATAGAAAAATCAGAAAACCAAACTTGGAAAATTAGGTCGGGCTCAAAACCAGCTTTCTAGTGATATCTCGTTTGCCAAAAAATGATATTGTATGCGCAAGATATGAGCAAAAAACTACAAGGTGCTCATTATGAAAAAAAGGGCAAGCTGTATGATGGGCTGGTGGCCGTCAAATTTAACCCAGATCTCAAACTTGCGACTGTTGACATCAGTAGCACAAAAATTGAGGTAGATTTTTTTCCCAATTTTTTCACATGAAAAAAAAAATGCAAAAATTAGAAAAAATTTATTTTCTCTCTCCTCCATGAAAGTCAGGCACAAATTTCTAAGTGGTGTCAAAATCTAGAGAACACAAAAATTGAGGCGGTGTCAAAACTAAGGTGGATTTTTGCCTCGTAAAATGTGCCAAGAGTTGTGATGGCAAAAATTTTATAGGTCCCAAATTTTAACTTTGTCCAAATAGGACATGCCTTATATGAAAATGGGGGTTTTGGGGCATTCCGGACGCAACCCATATGTCAATTTTTGTCCAAAGTACTCCAAAAAATAAATCCTCCCAAAATCCACACAAAAAATGCAGAAAAAACTTGAAACCCTCGAAGCTCCAAAAAATTCAAAACCTCAAGAATGAGCAGCAGCAGCAAGGCTTCGATACCATGTTAGAATTCAAAGAATTCATAAGCCAAGATCATTTGCATGCAAAATAACCTGTTACAAAAGCAAAACTTGGAGACAAAAAGTTCTGAAAGACAAAATATTCATTCAGAGAGGGAATACAAAATTCAAAGAGATCAAACCTTATGAAGGTGATTGAAACCCTAAGGGGGAAAAATTTAGGTTGCATAATAATAATTAATAAAGGAATTAATTATTATATGCCTAAAGTTTTGCTTAAGTGAAATAGAGATAATAAGTGACTTAATAATTAAATCAAAATGATTTAATTGATAAGTGGAATTACTTTATTACTCTAACAATAGACAATAATTCATTCCCTATAAACTCATGTAAAAGGGCCTCCATATTAGGCGATGCATAGTTATCTTTTAAGGATGATACATTCAAGTTTCTAAAATCAACACACAACCTTATATCTCCATTTTTCTTTCTAACTAGGAACACATTTTATACCCATGTAGAATGTCTTATAGACACTATTATTCCTGCATCCCTTAATTTGACAAGCTCTTCCCTCATTTTAGGAGCTAGCATTGGGTTTATAGGACGTTGTCTTTGTCTAAAAGGCTTTGCCTCTGGCTTTAGAGGGATTTCATGCTGAAATAAATATTCACACTAAGCCTTAAAATCATCATATGACCATGAAAAGATGTGCCTATATTTTCTTAACAAAGTTATCAAATCAGCTTTGATCTTAGGGGCGAGCATCTTACCTATGTAAACCTCCTTAGGAGTGTGATCATTTCCTAAGTTATTTTTTTCAAATTCTTCATACTTTTCATTTGTCTTACCCATCTTAAGACCTTCTTGCTCATCAAAAATTCTTTCAAGTGCAACCAAGCCTCTGAGAATCTTGTTTGTCTTTAACTGCACAACTTCCTTTCCAAACAAGGTCTCTTTTACATCTTGATTTTCAACATAGCCATTCCAGTCTATGTTTTGTTCCTCATATCTGTCATTATTCATAGTGAATTTGAGAAGATCTTTATCATCTTCAAATACTTGCCAATTCTGCACATTGTCATAAATTGATGGTATGTTTTTCATTTCAATCTGCACAATCTCATCAAAAGGGATATCAATTTGCTTGATGACTATATTATCCAACATATCTGCAAGAGAATTTTCTGATCTTTCTATCCATTTGATTGAAAATGCATCAAAAAATTCAATTAAATCACAAACCAAATTTCTATATTGCTTTAATCTAGGATTCTTGGTAGTGAATGTATTTCTGACTTGAGATACAATTAAATAAAAGTCACCATAAACTGAAAGCATCTTAATACCATATTATTTTGCAATATTCAAACCAAGGATTAGTGCTTCACATTTTGAGATATTATTAGTACATTCAAAATTTAGCAAGAAAGCAAACCTTAAAATCTTACCACATGAAGATATAAAGGTAATTCTGGCACCATTACCTTCTTTACTACATGCTCCATCAAAATTCATTTCCAAAGCTCTTCCTGATTCTCCTGCAAATGCATTCCAATGGGGCTATTAATTTCTAGTGTTGGTTTAGTAATACTCACCTGAAAATTATCCATGTCTAAATAACAGAAGTTTATTGTCTCCATCCCAATGTCTTCATCAATAATATATGGAGATCTTGGCTCCCTATTAATCCTTACTTTCCTACCATCCACTATAATAGTATCATAAGACAAATCTAATTGGATATGACCACCAACTAAATTAGACCATTGTCTAGATAAAAGAATTCCATAATTAGTAGGCACTTCTACAATAGTAATATCAATTTTATATGACATTTCAGGACAAACATGAAATTTAAACTCCACATATTTCATAATACCAACAACAGGTATGGATATATTGTCCATAGCATAACATCCTCCATAGGTTATGTTAACCTTCATTCCAAGCTCCTTCATAACTTTTGAGTACACGATGTTAACTGTTGCTCATGAATCTATCATACAATTCTTAGGAAGTTTATTGTTAATCATCAAAGTAAGATAAAAAGGATCAACTTGGCTTCCATTTTGAGAAATGGTAGTTCTTAAATAAACCACTGGTGGTTCTTCATTCACTGGTCTCTAATTAGATTCCTCCTTAAAAACATTACCTACATTAGATAACACTTTTATAGTTTCATCTTTGTATTCACATATTTTCATCATTTCAAATAAAGGAATAGAAATTCTCACCTGAGACAAAGCATTAGATATAAAAGAACTACTATTGGGAATAGGCTTACTAACCATTGGTTTCTCCTTTGGCTTTGTCATTTTAGGATTTTGATGATGATCTACCTATTAACTTATCTTTGCAGCATCATCTATGATCCTTTGTGTGTCATGTTGGCTGATCTTCTTCTTTGGTGGCTTGACAGCTACTTCAACATGTTTCCCTTGATCTTCATTTACTATTCTATTTCACATTTTTTAATTATTTCTTGCTTGCTCAATTGCTGCAACAATATATGCTTCCTTTTCCTCATTTGTTAATCACCAGATGACTGGTATCTCTCTTTATTGCTTATCACACTGATATATTCTATTCAAATGGTACACATAATCCTCCTCAGAAGAACTATAATCATCTATTCCCCACATAGGTTCAGACGAGACATTATTTACTTTGGGTTGCTGATCATCACTCTGGTCTTCCTCTCCTTGCAATCTTTGGGGCACAACACAATTATCGGGAGGGTGTGGTAATGTACAAGCCTCACACCAAGGATAGCTTTCAACCAAATGGTTGTTCCTTTTCAGTAGACCAGGTGTTTCTTTAGTATAAATTTTCTTTTATGGTTTACCAATTTCCAATTAGTAGTGTATGACATATCTTGTAATCTAAATCTGTCATTTTTAGGGAATAATGACCTATCACTCCTACCATGTTTTGCATTTAGATTTTTTAGCATATCCATAATTTCTTTGAGATCATCTCTTTTAGGGCCTTTTGATTTTACAATTTACAAGCACCCCTCTTATCTATCCTTCCAACAACCTTTCTATTATTTTCAATAGTAGTGATTGTATGCGTGAATTATGGTCAAGTACCTGCAAGCTGCAAACACAAAAACACACACACTTCAATAAAGTCTTTACGTGGTTAGTGGGTTAGACAATATGAAATCAAAATAAATAATCTACACTAACCAACAATGAACCATTGCCTTCTAGTAGGCAAGAGTATGAGCTTGCTCTCAGGTCGTTGCAAGCTCAGTGACTACACCGATAACCTAAATAAAGGATTTTAAAGATATGCTAAATGATCTAAAATGATATGCAAGATGTAAATTTGTTGTTAATCCAAGCTACTTAAGGTTCAGTTTTAAAACACCAAATTGAAGTGTTTAATATTCATTTTAAAACCCAAATTCAAAATGTGCTCTAAATTAGGTTTGCATGCTTGAAAGTAAAAATAACAATTAAATCTAAAATGATAAATGCTAAGAATGCTAAAACATGAAAAATTGCATAATAACGATGCAAAAATTAGGATCCTTTGTGAAGGAAATGAGCTTCTCTTTTATAGAAATCTCTCTCGAATCAACGGTTGAGATCGAAAGAAAAGAGTGGCCCAGATTCGATTGAAGAAGCACAATTCATGTGCAAGCGATGTGATTGGTCGAAAGAGTCAATTGACTGAACTGACTGATTAGTCTTTTTGGAAACTTCCATATTCAGTTCTCAGTTAACTGAAATGTTTCCAAGAGGATAAATATTGGAGAATCAGTTAACTGAGTGGAACTGGATTGTTTCCAAAATGATAAATTAGTTAACTGGATTTGATGATGTCATATGCATTTTTAATAATTTAAATGATTTTGAATGCACATTTTGTTTTTATTAATTAATTTAATTCCCCTTTTTTATTTAATTGACAATTTTGCATTTTTACTTAATTAATATTTAGAATATTAATTAAATAATTAGTATAAAGTTTATTTGCCAATGTAATATGATTTTAGGGATTAATTAATTAATCAAGTAAGATGATCGATTAGGGCCTAGGGTTTAGGTCAGATCAGTTTGAATTTGATGATTTGCCTGTTTGATTTAGGACTTAGAATAATCAAGATTAGGGTTTATTGATTAATTGTTGAGATTTGGGTTCTAGGGTTTGGATGACCATTTTTATGTGATTACATTTGCCCCTCTTTGAATTGATGTGCAATCAACGCATTGATTCAAAGACTTGTTAGCGAGAAGACCCATAATAGTTGATTTAAAGTGATGAAACCATTCTTTTGAAGAAGAAGACCGACTTCGAGCTTGATTGGACGAAGATCGATCAAAAGATATAAACAAAATGCTCAGTTTGATTTGAAGCGATGAAACTGGACATCTGTCAGGAACTCTTAAACCTTTTGATTGGTTTGAACGAATAACCAGTTTGATTTGAAGTGATGAAATTGATTACCAATAAGATAAGGTTTATTAGCAAGCAAATTAACTTGATTTGAAGCGATGAAGCCAATTTGATCAATGTATCTGGTTTCAATAATGAATAGCTTGTATAAGACTGATCTTGTCTAGTTTTGAGTGTATTCACCACTGTATAAGACCATTGATTAGGTTGCCTTTGTTTTAAGATGATCTCAACTTGATTTGATGCGATGAAGCTGAGATGCCCAAAGCGATGGGGTTTTGATTGAGGATGTGATCGCTAGAATGTTGATGTCCTGATCCTGCCCCCTCGGGAGCAAAATCAAAATATGGCTAGGTACCCCAGTGATGAGAAGCAATTCGATTGATAACATGATGCAAGAAGCTGATTTTATTAGAAAAAGGTCCCACGTGGTTGGGACAAAAGATGTACTTGATGAGAGGTCATGTTTGACTGAGATTGACCAAAAGTAAGATACATGGATTGATTAGAAGAAAAGCATGGGGGATTTCCATTGGTTGTGCAAGTGGTCAAATTTAGATTTAGATTTTGATCCTGAAAATGGAATCAGGATAGTCAAATTAGAAAGGGGTGTCATGTTCACGCACAACTGACCACTTGACGAAAGGAAGATTGATCAATAAGAACCTCAGATCCTTCACATTGCAGAGAGATATCGATATTATGCAGATTTCAACACCAGGAAGATGCAGATGCAGATAGAAGACTAACATTAATGAAACCTAAGGTGTATTCACTGAATCTTTAGCGTTGAAATTTTTTCATCATCGAGCATTTTTGGAACATCGGAGTTGATACAATCCTTACCGGTGTTACTGCGACCATAAGAATATGAATATGACTTTCATCGAATAAGATATGAGAAACTAACGTAAGCATCAAGGCACAACAACCAAGATGACCTAAACATTGTTTCTAGTTGATGTTGCAAGAGTACACCAGTATCGAGGCATTCAAAGCCAAAATAACCATGACTGCAATCTTGCGTAAACAAGCAGAGTAATAACAGTTAAGGAGATGGTTATGACCTCACCTTGGCGCACAAATAAATAGGATCGAGGGATATGAGGCTTTTCCACATTAATGCAGGAGCTCTTATCACATACACCCTAGTTATTTGACGTTGCCAGATCACCGGGACCACACCAACAAGCAATAGACAAAGAAAAGATTAACGAAATCAATGAGAACAAACAAAAAACAAAGAGAAGTTCAACATACTTTAGCCAATTTCAAAGTTTTTGGATGTGTATATGTAGGAGGTGTTGAGAAACACTGTCGTTCTCGTGAGTGCTTTGTGTTTGATTGCTATCGATATGTTGTTTAATTTTGTGATATCCAATATGTGTAAAGAAACACAGATGCATCCAAAGATAGTGTTAACAAACACTATTGATTAGGGTGTTGAGAAACATCTGTTTGCGTCAGTAGCGAGTTGTCCTTCAGAAGTGACAATATTACTGACTCTGGTGTAATCCAAAGATGTGATCAAATTTGTGGACCCATGCCCTTAGTAGAGAATGACGATGACTCACTTGATTCATACTGCCAGGACAAAGTTGATTTGATTGCCCCTAGGTTATGACTCTGGATTGATTTCATGCCAGGAGGGTTCTCAGAAGAACTAGAGTGTCACAAAAGTGACTGAAAGATATGTACAAACTAAAGAAAAAGGATTGCCAAGACTGAGCATTGATAGATGGAGTGCTGAGTACAAGAGGTGCCTGTTTACCAGGTTTTCACCTACTTGGTAGATATTCTATTTTTGCTACCATGGCACCTGTTTACCAGGTTTTTACCAAGGCACTTTTTCTTCTTTTTCTATTTTTTTTTGTATTTTTGTATTTTTTTTCTTTTTATTGATGCATCAAGGCACCTATTGCTAGGTTTTAACCAAGATGATCATTTTTTCAGGACTTTTTCCAATTTTTAGATTTTTTGGAGATTACTCTTGTCTCAAGCAAGATCACATTGGTTTGCCCCTAATGTATAGCATGATGGATGTTATTATAGATGGATTAGAAAGTTGATGGATGAGACGAATAGACAATGATGGATGAAGAGGGTGAATGCAACCCTCAAAGACAATCTCCTCAAGATTACCCAAGCTAGGGAAAAAAGAATATAGCAATGTAGGCTCATGGAGCGGTGCTGGATAGCATATAAGATAATGACTTGATGTCATGAAAGCATGTGTTCCAAAAGAATGGACATGTTTTTTTGAGAAAATTTTATATTTTTTTGTTCTTCATTTTGATCAAGACCAAGGGGTCAATTAGATAGGATATAGCCATGATAGCACAATTAGGATAAGGGGTGATGGAGGTATAAGTGAATGGTTTGGATTATAGCATGAATTCTCAGAGATAGGAAGGATAGGCTTGGGATAAGAAAGATCACAATAGGGTACAATGGATGAGAGAAAATGAATAAGTCGATGGAAAGGATAATGGATTTTAAGATGGACGTGTTAGTAATAACTGAGAGTGGGGGGGGGGGGGGGGAANGTGAATCAGTGGCCTCAATAATTTATCCTTCAAACTTAACCACCAATCAATAAATCTTAGATTATTATGTCCCTACAAGATGCATGCCATGAAATACTAATAATGATTAACTATCTGTCAATTTTCTCTTTCAATCCTTATTCCTTCTTGATTACCGATAAGCAGTATAACTATTTATCGAAACTCAGTAAATAAGCATAGTATACCGATCAATCTAGAGCTAGCTATGTAAGATGCAAGATAGCAAAGAAATGAATCATACACACATAACACATGAATTTTAACATGGAAACCCTGTTAAGGGAAAAAATAACTGGGACCGGTACCCCACATTTTCACTCTTCTGAAGTGAGCCTTGTTAGGAGCCAACCTTGTTAAAGGTTACAAACACACTGTTAAGTGTGACCTTGTTAGAGGATTTTATACATAGAGGTTGTCACTTAGTATCTGGCATCTATTGCTACCATCCTTGAATCAGCCTCCTTCTTATACTGTCAATAGCTATTGGGCAAGTCCAATGCTACTTTCATGAATCAAACTTTTTGGAACTCCTTGAGATGTACCTCAATATATAGAAGACTGTTAAGTCCTGCTCGGTTAAGAGACTTGATGCTTCAATGTGTAAGGAAAATTAGGTGCGAAAAAAATTTCCTACACTAATCTCTATAGGAAAGTATTGTGAAAATTCTTTTAAATCTTTACAATTTCAGATTTGTTAACTACTTTAACAATGATATTGCAGCCACATACCATGCATATAGAAAATAGAGAATGACACAATGATTTACCCTGGGGAAAACCTTTCGGTAAAAAACCCCAGCACTC
>MU228439.1:758596-778371 GCA_018584345.1 Thuja plicata
GGGGGTGAATCAGTGGCCTCAATAATTTATCCTTCAAACTTAACCACCAATCAATAAATCTTAGATTATTATGTCCCTACAAGATGCATGCCATGAAATACTAATAATGATTAACTGTCTGTCGGTTTTCTCTGTCAATCCTTATTATTTCTTGATCACCGATAAGCAGTATAACTATTTATTGAAACTCAGTAAATAAGCAGAGTATACCGATCAATCTAGAGTTAGCTATGTAAGATGCAAGACAATAAAGAAATGAATCGTACACACATAACACATAAATTTTAATGTGGAAACCCTGTTAAGGGAAAAACCACTGGGACTGGTACCCCAAATTTTCACTCTTCTGAAGTGAGCCCTGTCAGGAGCCAACCCTTTTAAAGGTTACAAACACACTGTTAAGTGCAATCTTGTTAGAGGATTTTATACATAGAGGTTGTCACTTAGTATCGGGCATCTATTGCTACCATCCTTGAATCAGCCTCCTTCTTAGACTGTCAATAGGTATCAGGAAAGTCCAATGCTACTTTCATGAATCAACCTTTTTGGCACTCCTTGATATGTACCTCAATATATAGAAGACTGTTAAGTCCTGCTCAGTTAAGAGACTTGATGCTTCAATGGTTAAACTGAAACACTATGACCTGTTCATATTACAACTTGAATTGCAGATTTTTAGATCTATTTAAGTACATTACCTCTCTGACCAATGTATCAAATCAATCCTTGTGCTCCATACTTTCTGCTCTGTGATGCTGTGCTCACTGTTCGTCGTTGTCTGCAGAATTCCTTAGCTCTTCCTTCAGCTTGTTTGATCAACACTACATGAATTTTTTCTTCATCAGTTTCTCTTCAACATCCTCTTTTTATTCACTCCCCTTAATCTCATTTGTAAATGAATTAATCTTGTCTCTTATATAGACATAATATTCATTGTTTCTTGATTCTTTGCGTGATAAACAATCTAGCCAATTAGATTTAAAACATAACTCCTGATTTGTCTCGTAGATATCTTCTTGCCAATTTTACAAATCAGCTTTAAATCAATCACTTATCTCTAGTTGAATAAAACAAAGTAGACAACCAACTAAGTCTATTTTTAGCTCTGCTAGCTAGATATTTTGTCATTTTCTAAACTCTCTATTCTGTCGATCACTACTGTAGTTAGTTGTCGATGAAAACTGACTGATCCATCAGTGAGACTCCAGTTAGCTTCGTGATCTCCATCTGTCGCGCATCATTGGAATTTTACTTGTTGGGCAACTCTGTATCTTTGGTCATCAGACAATCTTCTGACTTTGCTTGCCGGGCATTTTGTAGTTTGCTTCATCAGGCAACTCTATGATTCTTATCGTCGGGTATCACTACGACTGTTCTTTGCTCTGTCTGTCGGTGTGCACTCCATTGGTATTTTTTGTCACTTAGTGAATACTTGAGTTTTATGCATTTTTGAAAGCATAACTTTGGTTCCTTTGGTTCTCTGAAGTCTTTAGCATTATGTACATGACCGTACTGATAATATCAAGTTGACATCAATGAAAATACAGTCCATTAACTGATTTAATGACCTGCATTATCTTTCAACTTAACATTATCAAACATTCAATCAGTTACATGGCATCAACACATGTGTTGATGGATAGGCTCAACCTTGTCAAGATCAGAAGAAGGAACATGGATGTTCACGGGCTAGCTGGATGTAAGATATGATGAATAATATGACATGGAAGGAACTTTCCCCCAAGTGAAGAGTGCAAGTAGGAGGAATTACACATGACACCTGTTTGTCAGGTTTTCACCATGGTACTTATCCAAGGCGCCACAAGAAGTGGTTTTCACCATAGGACAGATTGATTTATCTTTACTTTTTCTACCAAGGTGCTTGTTTACCAGGTTTTCACCAAGGCACTTTTTCTTTCTTTATTTTTTTTTGCACTTTTTAATTTTATGGAGGAACGTAAGCTTCTTGCTGTTTGGATAGTGCTCCTTTGAAAGATATGATATGATGGACCAATGCCGCTTAAAGTATGCTCAAAGATGTTGATAGGGTGATTATAGGGAATAATGATATGGGGGATAAGGGAGATGGTAGCCAAGGATTTATGTGATGGATTGGATAAGAGGAATAATAGGATATGGGATGGATGGGTAAGAGGCAGGTGCAAGATATTGGATAGGGTATGGTGATAAGATCAACATTGACACACCCCTTGAAGGGTAATGGACAAATGGAGGAAAAGTGGATGGAATAGCTCGAGACTTTGATGTATGAGTGGATATGGATCTTGGTATACAAGGACCCAAGATGGATGAAGTAATATTCAAGGTAATGGATTTTGGGATGTAAGGACCCAAAATAGATTTAGAAGAAGGGGGATGTTTAGATGGAGATGAAGTGAAAGACTTTGGAAGCTTGGATGCCAACTCCAACTTTTCCTTTTTGTTCAAGCCTTTTAAGAGAGACTTGGGAATCCACATAACTTTTGATTTTATTTTTGTATCCAAGTCCTTTAGATGAGACTTGGGAATCCACATAGCTTTTGATTTTCCTTTTCTTTTGGATGATCTAGAACGCAATTCTTCCATGATGGATTTAGGAACCCATATTTTCTTTGATATTATTCTTTGCTCAGATTTAGAACACAATTCTTCCATGATGGATTTAGGAATCCATATTTGCTTTGATATTATTATTTTCTCAGTGGACCTTTGTGGTCTCTTGAATATTTCCTTTTTCTTTGTAGTCACATGTCTATTAGATTGGAAATAGTGATCTTCATATGTAAGTGGATTCTTGGATTTCTGATTTCTTTGCTGTACATCCAAATTGCTTCCAAAAGACTTGGGAATTGTGGATGGATAGGGCTGATATGACTAGTTCATATGGATGGGTGATAGGGAGATTTCAAGGATGCATGTCTTTGTTTATCTTGATAGGGGATAGGGTAAGTGGATGAAAAACTAGTAGTTATAGGCATGTTGGATGGAGGGATATAAGGACCCAATATAGATGGAAGGTTTGATGGTTTTAACTTAGGGATATAAGGACCAATGATGGATTTGGAGGATGAAGAAGGGTGATGCTTATGTTTGAATGGAGGGATATAAGGTGTGGAGGGGATATCAACATCTTTAGAGTGAGATTAATAACCAAGGATCTTCTCATCATTAGGAGTCAACATTACACCCATAGGCTCATGATTAGCTTTGATAGGAGCAATTTGGATAAGATCAGCTGAAGCTTGAGGTGATTTATTGTTCTGCGAGGGATTTTGAGGAATGATGGTTTCTGTATAAGGAAGAATATGATGAGGGGATGATGGGATGCTCTGATCTTGACAAGGATCATTAGCTGGTGTATAAAGGGTAAATTTCTCTTGATTTTCAATTAGATCATTAGAGATGGTGGAAAGGATATCTTGAACTTGCTTGGGAGATTGAGGGATATCTTCCTGGAAGAAATGGAAGGGGATGAGAGGATCATCACGAGACTCTTGAGATGTGTGACTTTGGTCAACTGTCGGGTAAGGATAGATGGTATCTTGATCTTGATCATTATTGGTATGTATTTCTTCACACTTTAGATTGTCCTCTTGACATGGAGGCACTTATAAGGACGAGGTAGGAGTTTTGATTTGCATATGGGATTCTTGATAGACTGATGGACAATCATTTGGAATGGGCCTGATAGTTGTTGAAGCACATGGACGCTTTGGGTCTATAATTTTTGAAGCCTGAGAAAGACTTGCAACCGTATGCTGATTAGCTTGGATCTCCTTTAGAGATAGTAATTGAGGGTAGACATAGTCATCATTAGGCTCGGTTCTTGATAGAGATGGTGAAGCTTTAGGAGATGGAGGAATGGTGGAAGAAGTAGATGTGATATGTGAACCATTACTAGACATGTATTCTTGGTATTCATCATGCTTGCGATTAGATGAATCATGATTACTAGACATGGATGCTTGGTATTGATTATGTGGGTGCCAAAAATGTAGGTGTAAAAATGGGCATATTTATAGTCGTTTCAAACTAAAACGATGACCCAGACGCGATGGTGGGCTCAGATTCTGCTCAAAGTGGACGTGCTAGAAATGTATGCGTGAATTATGGTTGAGTACTTGCAAGCTGAAAACACAAACACACACACTTCAATAAAGTCTTTACATGGTTAGTGGGTTAGACAATACAAAATCAAAATATATAATCTACACTAACCGACAACGACCCATTGCCTTCTAGTAGGCAAGGGTATGAGCTTGCTCTCATGTCATCGCAAGCTCAGTGACTACACCGATAACCTAAACAAAGGATTTTAAAGATATGCTAAATGATCTAAAATGATATGCAAGATGTAGATTTGTTGTTAATCCAAGCTACTTAATATTCAATTTTAAAGCACCAAATTGAAGTGTTTAATATTCATTTTAAAACCCAAATTCAAAATGTGCTCTAAATTAGGTTTGCATGCTTGAAAGTAAAAATAACAATTAAAACTAAAATAATAAATGCTAAGAATGCTAAAACATGAAAAACTGCATAATAACAATGCAAAAATTAGGATCCTTTGTGAAGGAAATGAGCTTCTCTTTTATAGAAATCTCTCTCGAATTGAAGGTCGAGATCGAAAGAAAAGAGTGGCTCAGATTCGATTGAAGAAGCACAATCCATGTGCAAGCTATGTGATTGGTCGAAAGAGTCAGTTGACTGAACTGACTGATTAGTCTTTCTGGAAACTTCCATATTCAATTCTTAGTTAACTAAAATATTTCCAAGAGGATAAATAGTGGAGAATCAGTTAACTGAGTGGAACTGGATTGTTTCCAAAATGATAAATCAGTTAACTAGATTTGATGATGTCATATGCATTTTTAATAATTTAAATGATTTTGAATGCACATTTTGTTTTTATTAATTAATTTAATTCATTTTTTTATTTAATTGACAATTTTGCATTTTTACTTAATTAATATTTAGAATATTAATCAAAAATTAGTATAAAGTTTATTTGCCAATGTAATATGATTTTAGGGATTAATTAATTAATCAAGTAAGATGATCGATTAGGACCTAGGGTTTAGGTCAGATTAGTTTGAATTTGATGAATTGTCTGTTTGATTTAGGACTTAGAATAATCAAGACTATGGTTTCTTGATTAATTGTTGAGATTGGGGTTCTAGGCTTTAGATGACCATTTTTACGTGATTATTGTGGCAACCTTGAAAGCTTGTTGCAATGTTGCAGGTCCCTATGATCTAATCTCATACTGTGTTTTTCTATCAAATGCACTCAAATAGAAATCAATCAAAAAGGAATCAATTGGTCTTATATCTCTTGGTATTGTATTCAAGACCTTATTAAACCTTTTATTAAACTCTGCAACTGATTCATTAAAATTCTTTTTAATACTGGTTAATTCACGAGATATGAAAGATGTATCATTATGATCACCAAATTGCTCAATAAACTGATTTACAAAATCACACCAGCTTGAGAAGGATCCATCTAGCAACCCCCTATACCATTCAATAGCATCTTCTGTTAATGACTGGACAAACAACTTCATAAAAAACATCCTCATGATTCTCATCTAGTTCCTCAATGATGTTTTTTAAATTTATGGTATGTTGTTTGGCACATTCCACTCCATTCCTTGAAAATTTTGGAATAGAATTTCTTAATTCATTTGATATAGTATTTGGATATCCAAATATCCCACTGAAATCAAGTTGGCTATATCTTTCCACCACCATAGGAGCTCTTCTTCTCTGGCCCATATTACGACAATTCCCATTCTAACCTCTGAGATTTTGATGATTCTTGCCTTGGTGATTTTGACCATTGTTATGATTATTTCCCATGTTTTTCTACCTCGGGTTACCTTTGTCAAAGTTTTCCCCATTATTTGGTTGTCTCCAATGACCATTCCTTCCATCTCCATTACTGTTATTCTCACACCTTCCTCTATTGTCTGGTTCAAACAATGGGTTTGTATGATCACTGTTGAAAATTGGCTCCCCATTTTTTCTATGAGGAGGATTGTATTTCGGTAATCCATCCCTTTTTGGTGTCACCTTTTCTCTTGATCCTTCTTCATCATTAGGCACTGAAACCAACTCACTTCTCTTTATTTCTAACCTATCCAAGCCCTCACTAGGTAGTCTTCTCAAAGCTTTAATCACTTTTGGATTATGTTTTCCATATTCGGTCAACTTACTTAATGTAGCATATAAGAATTGATCTTCATCATCATACTCTTCTATCTCCTCTTCTACTTACTGTACTAGATTCTGATCTTTAGCATCTTCAAAGCCAAAGGGGTTTCTATTATCCTCCACATTGCTTCAATTTTTACAATGAATTTCTTCATTGAAACCGGTGTTCTCCCTATCAAGAACCCTCTTATGTCCAATGTAAAACATGTATGGAACTTGTTTCTTACTTCTTAAACTTTTGTGTAAGTCTAATTCAAGTTGATCTTGAATCAAGGATCTTCTACCCCACACGAATACTTAATATAACACAATTAGACTACCAAGATATAACTGTATCAAAATTATTTCAGAGTCACCACCTTCTTGTCAAAAGGAAAATACTTACTACTTTCTGAGTCCTTTCTCCCAGCAGAGTCTTACATATACCACCAAAGCTTTTAAGTGATCTTCAATGTTGTATTTTATAGACATCTCCCTAGGAGAGTCACCAATCTATTGGTGCTCAAATCAATAGATTGGATTTCCTATGGACTTTCCAATCCAATGCTAGGAAACACGAGTGTTTTGGCCAACTAACAAGGTTTAAATCAGTATGAGGTTGAACCTTCTGCAATTATGGGTTTGCAGAACCAAGGCTAGTAGGCCTATACCCTGATCTCTCCTTCAAGGCTTTTTATAGAAGATGAAATCACTTCAAACTTCTCTCTCTCAATATCAAAAAGTACTTGAAAGAAATCAACTTGTGATAAATAACATATAACTGCAAAACTGAATGCTATGTAAAGATTGTAAAATTGCTTTATAAGAACGTATATATAAATGATTGAATACTGGAATATCTCAAAAACATGAAACCATGAACTTAATGACTATATCCAATAATTAATTAGATCAATACCTATATCAATTGGGCAATAGAGTTAATCCAAAATCAATCCTATGTATAACTTTGCAAGACAGTATCAATACTATAAACTATTTGAATGCTTTAGATGCAGAGAGATTAAGTATATTTATATATTTGTTAGTTCAAATGAATTTAACTCCTATGGTTGGGATACCAGTTGAACATGTTAGTAATAACTGAGAGGGGGGGGTGAATCAGTGGCCTCAAAAATATTCCAATTAATCAACCCAAAAACTTAGTACCACAATATTAAGCCTCTAGTTATATTTAGTCCTAAAAGATGAATGCCTTCAAATATACTTATTAAATAACTACTCCTCAGAGTGCTTTGTTAAACCTTATTCTTTATGTTTACCAAATAACAGTCTTTCAATTTACCAAAAAATAGTAAATTACTTAGAGTATACCGATCAATCCAGATTAGCTATGTGTAATGAAAAACACTAAAGTAATGACTCATAAACACATTGACACATGAATTTTTAACGCAGAAACCCTGTTAAGGGAAAAACCACTTGGGACCGGTAACCTAAAATTTTCACTCTTCTGAAGTGAGCTCGGTGAAGAGCCAACCCTGTGAAAGGTTACAAACACACTGTTAGGTGTGACCTTGTTAGAGGATTTAAAAGATTAGTTTGTCACTTGATATCGGGCATTTTTATGCTACCTTCCTTGTCCAAACTCTTCTAGTTTGTCAAATGGTATCTGGCATCTCATGCTATCTTCATGATCAACATTTTTGATACTCCTTGGGATGTATCTCAATATAGAAAGGATCTTTAAATCCTGCTCGATTAAGAGACTTTCTGAATCAATTGTTAAACTGAAACAATATGATTTGTTCACATATACAACTTATACTTGTAGATTTTTAGATCTATTGTAAGCTCATTTTACCTTTCTGATCAATGTATCCTTTTAATACCTTTGCTCCACTTTTGTTCTACTCAGTGATGCTATGCTTTGTTGTTCGGTGTCTGCAGAAATATTTAGCTCTTTCCTCAACTTGTTTGATCAGGATTGTATGAAGTTGTTCTTCACCCGTTTCTCTCCAGCATCCTCTTTTTCATTCACTCCCCTTTATTCGTAATGAATTAAGTTGTCTCTTTATAGACATGATATCATTGTTTCTAGGTTCTTGATTCTCTTGATCTTGGCGTGATCCACAATCTTAGCCAATCTGATTTAAAGCAAAACTTCATGTTTTATCTCGTAGAAATCTTCTTGCCAACTGGACAAAACAACTTTAAATCCATTACTTATCTCTGGCTTTATCTTGTCGATGAAAACAATGATAACTACTAGTTAAGTCTATATTTAGCTCTGCCAGCTAGATATTTTGTCATTTATGAACTCCAGTTAACTTTGGTGTTTTAACTCTTTGATATCTTCGGTCAACACTCCAGTTCTCCTTGAGTTTCTCCATCGGGGTTGTCTATCCGTCGGGCTTTACTGCGAAGTTCTACTCATCGATTAACACTGTAATTCTGGCCGTCGGTAATGCTTGTGATTATTCTCTTTGGTAGTGCTCGATGGTTTCTTTTCTCGGGCATCACAGTGACTTAACTTTCAGTTATCTCTATCCGTTGGGTTCCACTAGCCGTCGGTGTTTGCAGTCACTTAGTGAATGCTTGTCGTTTATGCATTAGTGAAAGCATAATATTTTCCTCTTTGATTCTCTAAAGTCTTTTGACACTTTAATTATAAAAAATTAGATTATATCAAGTTGACATCAATGAAAATACAATCCATTAACTGATTTAATGTCTTGCATTATCTTTCTGCATTTTGGTGATCAACTTAACATTTTCAAACATTCAATTAGTTACATGTCATCAGAACAAGAAGCATGAAACACTTACTTTTCACAAACTCCTTGATGATCAAACAATGATATAGGACATGTAATATCTCTTCACAAGAATATCTAGAATAGCAATTGAAATTCTTCAATAAGTGCAAAGGACTAATTGAAATGAATTTAACCTTTTTACCACAAATGAGACAAAAACACTTATCTTTTATTGATTTTAAAAAATTAGTACATTTGAGTCCATGTTGCAGTTGTGATAAAAACTAGAAAACAATAAATAATAATCCCCCTTCCACAAGGTCTTGGTGTCCTTATTTATATGTAGTTCAAAGGATGTAAACAAGATTCAGACCAATGTGCCTTTTGGTGACTAAAACCTAATCCCTAAATCAACAACTGAACATTTATTAATTTTAAAGGAATGACTAATCATCCTTGTTAAGAATAGTTGTCGACCAATTAGGTTTCAACAATAATTGCTTAATAAATCCTTGGTAATTCACTTTTGGATTATCAAATGATGACATTGCATTATCATAGTACTTCAACCAAATGTATTTATCAAGTATTTCTGCATCTGATAATGAATATCATCCTTGACATGTTGAAGATCATCATTATTTGAAAATACGAATGTCAACATTGTTGACCATCTTATAGTATCCTTCATCTTCTTAAAAATTCCTCCAAGTATGTATCCTCTTCTATTATCTCATCAAAGTTGCTTTCTTCTGTTGGCAGATGAATCCATGCTTTGCCACCTTTGAAAAACATGTATGTCGACAACATATTAATTAAGTATATGAAAACCTTGTTAACATAAAATATATTTAAAGAAATAAACATCAAAGAAAACTCCCTGTCGATGTCTTTGCTCAAAATTTATACTCTTCTATTCATCAAAGACACGTGGCATCATCATGTAATGCCTTAAGGAATAAAAGTCATGCATCTATGCCTTTAGGCATCATGCCCACCGTCGATGATTCTTAAGTTTTTATAGATGATCACATCTTTCATAATCGATGGGCCCAGGACTCATGTCAACACGCCGTGATGCCTCATGGTTAATAGCCACATATACCTGGCTTTGAGGAAAAACACTGACCGTTGATCTTCATCAGCTTAACCACCTCTTAATCTTTGAAGCCCCGCTATCAGTTGATCACTTTTATCGATGGGTTAAAAGATCACTGTCAATTTCAAACCGCGTGCTAAAAGGTGGGGCTTAAGTAATCCAGAATTTAACACGCTTCCTAAACCATCGTGTAACCCTGTCATCCTATTTGACCAATCATGTTATATCACATGTATCCTTGCTATCTCATTCCTCAGATCTCGACAGGCCCATAACACGTGTCGCATTGTCGTGTTGCCTCGAGGGTTAAACATCGTTAATCATGGGATTGAGGCATAACGCCAACTGTAGATCACTTCTAAACTTCATCAGAGTTTAAACGTAGTTCCTTTTCTTCATCGCCGAGAGTTTAGTGGGTTCGGCACACACGATAATCAGGCTTAATGCCTTGATGGTTAAAAATATACATCTTCTCCCTTAAGGAAACATGTCGACTGTTGATGAAGTTTTGATCTAAGTGGGGCTTTAACTATTAATCTTCTTCTCATATCTTAGTGGTACCAGGACATGCATCAGCATTGCACATTTCCTTGCTAGTAAAGATTCTTCATCATCTGCCTTTAGGCACAACGCCAGCCGTCGATTTTAGTTTGAAGATTAAGCGACCGATCCTGCACAAAAAGATCGTGAAATACATATTAACGGCTAGTCTTATGAATTCAAATATAAACTTGCAGGCTGAGATACAAATAAATTTAATAAGTATATTTTATGGAATAGAATGCTAAAATAAAATAACCACAAATAACATAAGTGTAAGATATATTTCCCTGAGTAATTAGGTATGAAAATTAATTTGCAAGTTAGGGTTTCGCCACGATGTACAAACAAGACCATAATAATGTTAGGACCCTAACACTAGTTGATATATGTCAAGCCAATGACCCTTTACCACAATACATCTTGATCTCATTGATTGGGATCAAATCAAACCTGTTGAGATATAAAATTTTCCTAATAACTATTCTATAACCCTTTACCTTAATGCAGTTGAACTAGATTCCACTAGTGAGCACTATCAAGATGCATCAACTTAGGAAAATATCAAGTTTCTTAGTCAAGAAAATAAAGAAATAAAAAAATAACTAGTGGTGAAAACCAACATATGGCAGTGCTAGGTCATGAAAAAGTAAAAATGAAAGACGTATCCAAAAGTGAAAACCTCATTGAGGCACTTGAGGATGAGAAAATTGATATACTTCCTGAACATTATGAGGAAAGGTCTTCAATCTTGATTGAACCAACAGAAAGGGTGAATATTGTAACAAATGAGTCACCCAATATCATCAATTTAGCAGCATCCTTATCAGATGAAGAAAGACAACAATTTTTAGAAATTTTCAAAGAGAGACAAATAAAATTTGCCTGGTCTTATGTCAATATGCTGAGGCTAGATCCAAATTTAATCATGCATCATCTCAATATAGCTCCAAGGGTTAAACCAATGAAACAAAACTAATAAAAATGCACCCTTATGTGGCATTATTAGCCAAAGCAGAGTTGAAGAAGCTATTGGATACTAGTTTCATTTGATCCATTAATTATGCCAAATGGATATCAAACTTTGTGCGAGTTTTGAAACTAGACAAGAGTATTAGGGTATGCACATATTTCAAAGATCTAAATAAAGCTTATCCCAGAGATGAATTTCCACTTCCAGGCATTGATACAATAGTGGAATTAACAGATGGACACTCAATGTTCTCACTCATGGATAGATTTTTTGGAGATAAACAATTAAAGATTACACCCAAAGATTAGGATAAAATAGCCTTCACATGTTCAAGGGGTACTTTCTGTTGCAATGCCATGCCCTTCAATTTGAAAAATGCCAGAGCAACTTATCAAAGGGCAATAACCACTATTTTCCATGATATGATGCACAAATTCATGGAGGATTAAGTAGATGATATTTTGGCTGTCATAAAAAAGAGAAGATCTTCCCATCTTGGATAATATATTTACAAGGCTTGCAAAGTTCATGGTTAGGCTAAACCCAAAGAAATGTGCATTTGGTGTGACATTGGGAAAACTTTGAGGATACATTATTTCAACAAAATGAATATAAGGAGACCAAACTAAAGTAAAAGACCTTATGAAAATGGGAGCTCCAAGGAATATTAGTCAATTTAGATTGCTACATGGAAGGCTACAATCAATAAGAAGGTTCATAACTCAATTTTCCATAAAGTGTCAATCTTTCACACAATTACTTCACAAGGACACTACTTTCAAGTGGGAAACACAATGTGATGAAGAATTTGACTTGATAAAGAAATATTTAATGAACCCACCATTCTTAATGGCTCCTATAATAGGAAAATCATTATTACTCTATATTTCAGCAACATATAATTTATTGGGAGCATTGTTAGCACAACAAGATGAGAAAGGGAAAGAGAGAGCTATTTGCTATATCAACATAACCTTAATCAAGTATGAAATTCACTATAATTTCATAGAAAGGGATTTCTTAGAAGTGGTGTTTGCTTCTCAAAATTTAAGACATTATATGATGGCACATCAACTCATAGCTAAGATTGATCCTTTGAAATATCTTCTTATTAAATCATCTCTAACAAGAAGACTCGCAAAGTGGGTAATGATTCTAAGTGAATTTGAATTACAATATGTGGATAAAAGAGAAATAAAAGGGCAAGTGATAGCTGACTAGTTGGCTGAAGCACCTATGCCAAGTGATGAACCAATACAAATAGAATTTCTAAATGCAAATATTCTCACAATGTTAGTAAAAAACTGGAAGTGATGATTAGTCATTCCTTTAAATTTAACAAATGTTTAGTTGTTGATTTAGGGACTAGGTTTTAGTTACCAAAAGGCACATCGGTCTGAAGCTTGTTAGCATCCTTTGAACTACATATAAATAAGGATACCAAGACCATGTGGAAAGGGGATTATTATTTATTGTTTTGTAGTTTTTATCACAACTGCAACATGGACTCAAATGTACTATTTTTAAAAAATCAATAAAAGATAAGTGTTTCTATCTCATTTGTGGTGAAAAAGTTAAATTCATTTCAATTAGTCCTTTGCAATTATTGAAGAATTTCACTTGCTAATCTAGATATGCTTGTGTAGAGATATTACATGTCTTATATCATTGTTTGATCATCAAGGAGTTTGTGAAAAGTAAGTGTTTCCTTCTTCTTGTTCAACTGGCGTCCCAAACATAGGAGTTAAATTCATTTGAACTAATAAAGATATAAATAGACTTAATCTCTCTGCATCCAAAACATTCGAATAGTTGATAGTATTGATATTGTCTTGCAAAGCTGTACATAGGATTGATTTTGGATTGACTATATTTCTCAATTGATATAGGCACTGATCTAATTAATTATAGGATATAGTCAATAAGTTCATGGTTTCATGTTGTTGAGATATTCTAGTATTCAACCATTTATATATACATTCTTATAAAGCAATTTTACAATATTTACAAAGCATTCAATTTTGCAGTTATATGTTATTTATCACAAGTTGATTTCTTTCAAGTACTTTTCCATATTTGGGAGAGAGAAGTTTGAAGTGATTTCATTTGCTATAAAAATCCTTGAAGGAAAGACCAGTGTATAGGCCTACCAACCTTGGTTCTGAATAGACAGAATTGCAAAAGGTTCAACCTCATACAGATTGAAACCTTGTTAGTTGGCCAAATCACTTGGGTTTCCTAGCATTGGATTGGCAAGTCCATAGTAAATCCAATCTGTTGATCTGAGCACCAACAAATTGGTGACTCTGCTGGGGAGTTTTCTATAAAAGACAACATTGAAGATCACTTAAAAGCTCTGGTGGTATATGTAAGACTCTTCTGGGAGAAAAGAATAAGAAAGAAGTAAGTATTTTCCTTCAGACAAGAAGGTGGTGACTCTGAAAGAGTTTTGATACAGTTATATCTTGGTAGTCTAATTGTACATTATATTAAGTATTCATGTGGGGTACAATATCCTTGCATCAAGATCAACTTGAATTAGAGTTACACAAAATTTTAAGAAGTAAGAAACAAGTTCCAGACATGTTTTACACTAGACATAAGAGGTTTCCTGATAGGGAGAACACTGGTTTCAATGAAGAAAGCCATTGTGAAAATCCATGCAAAATGGAGGATAATAGAAACCCCTTTGGCTTTGAAGATGCTGGAGATCAGAATCCAGTAAAGGAAATAGAAGAGGAGATAGAAGAGTTTGATGATGAAGATCAGTTCTTAATGCTACATTAAGTAAGTTGACCGAATATGGCAAATAGAATCCAAAAGTGATTAAAGATTTGAGAAGGTTACCTAGTGAGGCCTTGGATAGGTTAAAAATAAAGAGAAGTGAGTTGGTTTCAATGCCTGATGATGATGAAGGATAAAGAGAAAAGGTGACACCAAAAAGGGATGGATTACCAAAATACAATCCTCCTCATAGAAAAAATGGGTAGCCAATTTTCAACAGTGATCATACAAACCCATTGTTTGAACCAGACAATAGAGGAAGGTGTGAGAAGAACAGTAATGGAGATGGAAGGAATGGTCATTGGAGACAACCAAATAATGGGGAAAAGTATGACAACAATAATCTGAGGCAACAAAACATGGGAAATAATCATAACAATGGTCAAAATCACCAAGGCATGAATCGTCAAAATCTCAGAGGTCAGAATGGGAATTGCCATAATATGGGCTAGAGAAGAAGAGCTCCCATGGTGGCGGAAAGATATATGAAACTTAATTTAAGTGGGATAGTTGGATATCCAAATACTATATCAAATAAATTAAGAAATGCTATTTCAAAATTTTCAGAGAATGGAGTGGAATCTGCCAAACAACATACCATAAATTTAAAAAATATCATTGAGGAACTAGATGGGAATCATGGGGATGTTTTTATGAAGTTTTTTGTCTAGTCATTAACAAAAGATGCTGCTGAATGGTATAGTGGGTTGCCTCATGGATCCATCTCAAGCTGGTGTAATTTTGTAAATCGATTTATTGAGAAATTTGGTGATCATAATGATACATCTTTCGCATCTCATGAATTCACCAGTATTAAAAAGAATTTTATTGAATTAGTATTAGAAAGGCCCCTAAAAAATATGATCTCAAAGAAATTATGGATATGCTAAAAAATCTAAATGCAAAACAAGGTAGGAGTGATAGGCCATCATTCCCTAAAAATGACAGATTATATTACAAGATATGCTATACACTACTAATTGGAAAGATGGTAAACCAAAAAAGCAAAGTTATACTAAAGAAACACCTGATCCACTGAAAAGGAATGACCATTTGGTTGAAAGATATGCTTGATGTGAGGATTGTACATTACCACACCCTCCCGATAATTGTGTTGTGGCCCAAAGATTTCAAGGAGAGGAAGACCAGAGTGATGATCAACAACCCACAGTAAATAATGTCTCAGCTAAACCTATGTGGGGAAGAGATGATTATAGTTCTTCTGAGGAGGATTATGTCTACCAGGGTGATCTGAATAGAATATATCAGTGTGATAAGAAAAAAAGAGAGCTACCAGTCATCAAGAGATTAACAAATGAGGAAAATGAAGCATATACTATTGCAACAATTGAGAAAGAAAGAAATAATTACAAAATGAGAAATAGAACAGTAAATGCAGATCAAGGGAAACCTACTAAAGTAGCTGTCAAGCCGCCAAAGAAGAAGATCAACCAACATGACACACAAAGGATCAGAGATGCTGCTACAAAGATAAGTCAATAGGTAGATCATCATCAAAATACTAAAATGACAAAGCCAAAGGAGAAACCAATGGTCAGTAAGCATATTCCTAATAGTAGTTATTTTATATCTAATGCTTTGTCTCAGGTGAAAAATTCTATTCCTTTATTTGAAATGATGAAAATATCTAAATACAAAGATGAAACAATAAAAGTGTTATCTAATGTAGGTAATGTTTTTTTGGAGGAATCTAATCAGAGGCTAGTGAATGAAGAACCACCAGTGGTTTATTTAGGAACTACTATTTCTCAAAATGAAACCCAAGTTGATCCTTTTTATCTTACTTTGATGATTAACAATAAACTTCTTAAGAATTGTATGATAGATTCAGGAGCAACAATTGAAATCATGCCCTCAGAAGTTATGAAGGAGCTTGGAATGAAGGTTAACACAACATATGGAAGATGTTATGCTATGGACAACATATCTATACCTTTTGTTGGTATTATGAAAGATGTAGAGTTTAAATTTCCTGCTTGTTCTGAAATGTCATATAAAACTGATATTATTGTTTTAGAAGTGCTTGCTAATTATGGAATTCTTTTATCTAGACAATGGTCTAATTTAGTTGGTGTTCATATCCAGTTAGATTTGTCTTATGCTACTATTCCAGTGGATGGCAGGGAAGTAAGGATTAATAGGGAGGCAAGATCTCCATATATTATTGATGAAGACATTGAGATGGAGCAATAAACTTCTGTTATTCGGACATGGATAATTTTCAGGTGAGTATTACTAAACTAACACTAGAAATTAATATCCCCATCGGAGTGCATTTGAAGGAGAATCAAGAAGAGCTTTGGAAAATGAATTTTGATGGAGCATGTAGTAAAGAAGGTAATGGTGCCAGAATTACCGTTATATCCCCATGTGGTAATATTTTAAGGTTTGCTTTATTGCTGAATTTTGAAAGTACTAATAATATCTCAAAGTATGAAGCAATAATCCTTGGTTTGAATATTACAAAATCATAGAAGATTTCAGTTTATGATGAGTTTGATTTAATTGTATCTCAAGTCAGAAATACATTCACTACCAAGAATCCTAGATTAAAGCAATATAGAAATTTGGTTTGGGATTTAATTTAATGTTTTGTTGCATTTTCAATTTAATGGATAGAAATATTAGAAAATTCCCTTGCAGACTATTGGCTAATATAGCCATCAAGTAGATTGATATCCCTTTTGATGAGATTGTGCAGAATGAAATGAAAAACATGCCATCAATTCCTGACAATGTGCAGAATTGGCAAGTGTTTGAAGATGATAAAGATCTTCTCAAATTCCTGATGATTGAGGACAGATATGAGGAACAAAACATAGACTGGAATGGCTACGTTGAAAATAAAGATGGAAAAGAGACCTTGTTTGGAAAGGAAGTTGGGAAGTTAAAGACAAACAAGATTCCCAGAGGCTTGGTTGCACTTGAAAGAATTTTTGATGAGCAAGAAGGTCTTAAGATGGGTAAGACAAATAAAAAGTATGAAGAATTTAAAAAAATTAGAGTTGATTTGATAACTTTGTTAAGATCGGAGCTGATTTGATAACTTTGTTAAGAAAATATAGGCACATCTTTGCATGGTCATATGATGATTTTAAGGCTTACCATGAAGATTTATTTCAGCATGAAATCCCTCTAAAGCTAGATGCAAAGCCTTTTAGACAAAGACATCGTCCTATAAACTAAATGCTATATCCTAAAATGAGGGAAGAGCTTGTCAAATTAAGGGATGCAGGAATAATAATGCCTATAAGACATTCTACATGGGTATAAAACTTGGTCCCAGTTAGAAATAAAAATGGAGATATAAGGTTGTGTGTTGATTGTAGAAACTTGATTGTATCATCCTTAAAAGATAACTATGCATTGCCTAATATGGGGGCCCTTTTACAGAAGCTTACTGGGAATGAATTTTTGTCTATGATGGATGGGTTCTCATGGTACAATCAAGTGAAGGTCAAAGAATCAGAACAATACAAGACAACTTTTACCACTCCTTGGGGAACCTATGTCTATGCAAGGATGTCCTTTGGGTTAACTAATGCAGGATCAACATTCCAAAGGGCAATGGATGTGGATTTTGATGGTCTGATTGATCTCATCATTGTAGTATATCAAGATGATCTAACTACATATTCAAAAAGGGTAGGAGAGCATTGTAATCATTTGGAGCAGATTTTTAAAAGAGCTTTGGAATATGGGATATCTCTAAACCCAAAGAAATTTTATTTTGGAGTAACTGGAGGGAAGTTACTTGGGCACATTGTATCAAAGGATGGTGTAAAAATAGACCTTGAAAGGATTGCATCCATAGATAAAATCCATAATCCCGAGAATGTTAAGGGAATCCAATCCTTTTTTGGATAAATAAATTTTGTAAGAAGGTTTGTCCCAAAATTTTCAAAGATCATTAAGCCTATTGCTAAGATGCTAAAGAAGGGTACATAAGTTAAATGGGTGGATGAGGCCACAAAAATATTTTCTAATATTAAGAAAGCCATCAAAGAAGCTCCAGTCTTCAAAACTCCTGATTTTTCAAAACCTTTTCAGTTATTTTCTTTTGCATCATATCATACTATTGTTGCAGTTATGTTACAAAAAAATGATGAGGGATATGAACAATTGTTAATGTTTGTAGCTTCAGTCATATGATCATTTAGAATACATATAATACTTAGATATTGATTAATAATAGTATATTGTATTCATGTGTGTGTGTGTGTGTGTGTGTGTCATATTATATATATTATTAATATATATTTTGCAAACTTATATTATTCTAATATATGATTGATTAATGAAACATTATAAAATTATAATAGATATTTCCTGTGAAGGGACATGTCTCTCGTAGCCTCTTTCTCAGTATAAATGAAAGAGAGATTGTTGCATTTAAAAGACACAAACTATATACAACATAGAGTGTTATTACATTTGCAGCTATCATTAAATTCAACATGGTATCAAAGCAAGTTTGAACTGGGATCTAGAAATGAAGAATGAAAATTAATCTATTGGGGTTTGACTGGGGTCTGTAGACACCTAAAAATGGTTCAATGCCTATGCCCCCTTTTTAACATGTCTTCTATATTGTGTGTTTGATCTTTATCATTCACTAATATTGTGTCATTCTTCCATGTCATTAATTACTAACATTTCTCTCATTTTGGCCAAATTGATCATCTTCCTAAATCAGTCCAACCAAGTCCTAATCTTCCTAAATCGATCCAAGATAATTCAAAACTCATTTGATTCCAAACTCATATCAATGTATTATCAATCTCTTTCAATCAATCCTCTGGCATTGTCAAAGTTTATCGATGCCTTATTATCATTTAATTCCTCCAATAGCATTGTCAAAGTTCATCGATGTTATTTCATCATCAATCATCATTTTGAGAGCATTGCCAAAGTTCATCGATGCCTCGCTGTCACTTTCACATTTCAGGAGCATTGTCCAAGTTCATCGATGTCTCCCTATCTTTATTTATCCTCTGGCGTCATCCAAGTTCACTGATACCATTATATCATTTCCAATCATTATCACGAGAGTATTGTCAAAGTGCATTGATGCCTCGTGATTTCCTAAAATATTCCAGAATCATTAGGATCGATCCTAATCCTTATCAATATTATCAAAATCAAACCAATTGCACATTAATTCCTTCAATTTGGTTAATAATTCACTAATCTATCCTCTTGGGATGAATAACCTATATTTTATCCCTATGTTCTAATTGAATAAATAAATTGACTTTATTTATTCCCTTTTTCCTAAGTCTTCACAATTTATTAATTTTTAATTAATTAAATGCCCAATTCTAAATTTATGGGATTTTATAATTTCATAAATACTAATTTAGATTTGTGGGGAATATTGATTTATTAATTGATTAAATCCTCCTAATCTCACCTAATTGTCATATCCCTTAATTGAGGATTCA
>MU228439.1:782914-798995 GCA_018584345.1 Thuja plicata
AGCATTATCAAGTCAAAGGGTTAGACCTCCATGCAAAAGGTATATTGAAACCCTTACGTGTCCAAGAAAATTCAAATGGCCATGGTCTTAATAATAAATCTACATCTCAAGGTGTTGGTATCCCTTCGAAATCCAAACCTAAATGTATACCTCCCCCTTCAACCCTTCCATCCATCCTAGGTCAATATATTCTTCCCTCCACTAGCTTTCAACCCAGTTACCCTTTCCCAAATACAAGTCAACAAAGGCACACATCTTGGAGAACCTTCCATCCATCCAAAATGCCTCCATACAATTCCTATCCATCCATGAATTCCATTCCCTTTCAAAGCAATTTTGATGCCAAGAATAAAATATACAAATCAAGAAATCCATATGCTATCAAGGGTCAACATGTCCTGTATAATCGACATGTACAAAAAAAGAAAAATGTGATCCTAAAAAAAAATTCCAAAAGGCCACAAAGGCCCATTGAGCAAAAAATAAATTCAAAAGCCATATGGGTTCCTAAATCTCTTATGCAATCAATGCATTCTAAGGACCCACAAAATAATGAAAAATCAAAAAGCATGTGGATTCCCAAGAAGCTCCTTGAAACACAGAGTCCCAAAGAAAAGTCCAAATTGGCATCCAAAGTTGATATCTCTCCATCTAAATGTCTTCCATCTTTTAAATCCATTTTGGGTCCTTCTGTCCCAAAATCCATATCCATTCCTTCATTCATCCCTCAAACTCCAAAATCTCTTTTTCCTCCTTCACTCCAACACCCCTCAAGGTGTGTGCCAATGTTGTTCTTACACCCATATCCATCCATTCAACCTCCATCCTTCTTTCACTCCCCCCATCATCCAACACCTGTTTTCCAACCTTTCATCCAACCTATCCTATCCTTTTCATAAACCTCATCCATCCTTATCCACTCATCCACTTCATATCCCTTTGTCATTACCCTACCAATGTCTTTGCACAATATCTTTCACACTTCAAAGAGTAAGGCACTTGAGTTCTCTGTCCATGTAATTTCATGCGTCCAATTTTTTTTCCAAAAAGTTAAAAAGTCATATATATATACATATCTATCAAAAAAAATGAAAAATAAAAAAAGTTGCCCTGATGTTCAAACCTGACAAACAGGCGTCTTGGTAACACAAAAAAAGAGTCAAGAGAAATAATTTCATCCAATAGTGAAAACCTGGAAAATAAGCGCTTTGGGCAAGTACCATGATTAAAACCTGGCAAATACGCATCATGTGTAATTCTATTAACTTCTTGCAGTCTATACTTGGGGGCAGATTTCATTGGTGTTATCCTCCACTTCTCCTATCAATATCCTCCATTATCCCTAGCATATCCTCCATTATCCTATGTCTGTCATATCCATTATCCTATCCCATTTTCCCCAACTTTTATCTTGACACGGTTATAAATCTTCCTTGAAGCATCACATGTCCTATCTGCTTTGCATTGTCTTGATCCCTTTGGTCTATATCGCCTATCCTATCACAACCTTTCATCCATATTCTATATCCCTTCTCATTATCCCTGATTGATCTTGCATATCCTATCCATATCCTATCATTTTCCTATTCATATCTTGTCATTATCCTATCTAGGTCCTAACATTGTCCTATCTAACTCCCTATCTTGGTCTTGATGTAAAATAAGGAAGTTCAATGCAAAATATGTTTTCAAAGAAAAACCTCTTGACATGTCCATTTCTCACATTCTATCCACTGCACTATCTCATTACCTTATCATTGTCTTGTCCAGTCCCCCAGCTTGGTGAAAAATTGTTATCCCATTTCTTGGATAGTCCTTGGAACCTAATCCTGGATCCAATGCAATGACCCTTGGACTTCATCCATCTACCACTCCATTTCTCCTTTCAAAATGTCCCTGCCTTGCTAGACACTGGGGGAAATTTCAAAAAATCCAAAAAAAATCAAATACAATCCTAAAAAAAAGACCCTAAAAATCAAATATGATGCTGAAAAAATCATTAAAAGTCCTAAAAAAAAAACATCACAAAAAATTCAAATATCTCAAAAATCCTAAAAATTGCAAAAATCTCTTCAAAATCTACAATAAATTTATACATACTTGTCTTCCTTTTGCGAAATGATCATCATGTTTGTAGACATCCGTGGCAGATTAATCATTTTGTGCTTAACAAAATCATGTTCTCACAAACACGATCTGAATCATTGTGACTCAACATTCAATCTGGTTGGACATGTTCCATCTTTTGATCTTTACTATCAATCACTCGACCCAACCTGTCAATCAATTATCCAATCAGTCAATTTTACAAACTAAGCTATCAATCAAAGAACATTTAATGCAAGTAACAAAAGATCAGAATGGATGTTGGCTCACATTGTTTCAGCGAGTGTTTTATCTTTTATTGATTTTATTTTTTGATCATGTTCCTATGCTACTCGATGATATTATCTGAACTTATGAGAGTAGCCAAGATGGTTCATGATCAATTTTTGCTTTGTCTTCTGCCTGTTTAATGATCTCATGAAATTTTGGTGTATGCCTGCTATATGCTTCAGGACAGAGAAGATCATTCTTTGTCTGCATCATGTTTCTTTATGCAAAAGGATGGCTTCCTCGCTTTGTCTTCTTGTGCCACGATGCACTGCATCCGTTTTGCAATATCAAAATAAGCTCTTATGACATAATTGCACTTCTGAAAGCCAAAATACTTCTATCTTACTAACATTTCTTCGTCTAAGTTTTATTTCTCCTAATATTTCTTCCGTCAATCCTAGCAATCATCTTTCTTTTCAAAAAAAATTCCTCATGTCAATTTTTCCCAATTTTTTGAGGGGGCATCCTACCTCCATTCTGTTGTTCCACTGGGGCATGATCTTCTATTTTTCTTTGAGCCAATGTTCATAATCACATTGTCTCAAAGAGGGGCAACATATAGACACCTAAAAATGGTTCAATGCATATGCCCCCTTTTTAACATGTCTTCTATGTTGTGTGTTTGATCTTTATCATTCACTAATATTGTGTCATTCTTCCATGTCATTAATTACTAACATTTCTCTCATTTTGGCCAAATTGATCATCTTCCTAAATCAGTCCAACCAAGTCTTAATCTTCCTAAATCGATCCAAGATCATTCCAAATTCATTTGATTCCAAACTCATATCAATGTATTATCAATCTCTTTCAATCAATCCTCTGACATTATCAAAGTTTATTGATGCCTTATTATCATTTAATTCCTCCAATAACATTGTCAAAGTTCATTGATGCTATTTCATCATCAATCATCATTTTGAGAGCATTGTCAAAGTTCATCGATGCCTCGCTGTCACTTTCACATTTCAGGAGCATTGTCCAAGTTCATCGATGTCTCCCTATTTTTATTTATCCTCTAGCGTCATCCAAGTTCATTGATGCCATTATATCATTTCCAATCATTTATCACGAGAGTATTGTCAGAGTTCATCGATGCCTCGTGATTTCCCAAACTATTCCAAAATAATCATAATCGATCCTATTCCTTATCAATATTATCAAAATTAAACCAATTGCACATTAATGCCTTCAATTTGGTCAATAATTCACTAATCTATCCTCTTGAGAAGAATAACCTATAGTTTATCCCCATGTCCTAATTGAATAAATAAATTGACTTTATTTATTCCCTTTTTTCCTAAGTCTTCACAATTAATTAATTTTTAATTAATTAATTGCCTAATTCTAAATTTATGGGATTTTATAATTTCATAAATACTAATTTAGTTCTGTGGGGAATATTGATTTATTAATTGATTAAATCCTCCTAATCTCACCTAATCATCATATCCCTTAATTGAGGATTCACATCACTATTAAGGTGCTTCTTCAATATCTTCAATATCTCCAATATTTCTTCATTCAATTTCCCCCATATCGTGCTTCCAAAAATCCTAGCAACCTTTCCCTTCATTATGCATTGATTCTATGCAATCTTCACCTAATTGCTTCTCATTTTCTATAAATTGAGATGCTTTCCTCTCTTTCAATTTGAAGAACCACTATCTCCTAGTATTCTCACTTCTCAACTTGTGCTTTCAAGTTCTTTGTACAATTTTGTTATTGTCAAAGAGCAACATAATCCGCCTTTATGGAGAAGAAAGAAAGACATGGGAGCTTCATTTGAAGAGAGTTTTAAGTGTTTTCATGCTTTATGTTATACTCTCATTTCAAATGGTTTTCATGATAGATTAGATAGGTTTACATGTCTTTAAGGCTTTGTGGTTTCCTTGATATGCTTCTCATGCCTTTTTCTGGTCTTACAGGGTCAAATATGTATGGAGGCCGCTATTATAGTGTTGAAAAATGTTGCGCAGGCTCTGTGTGGATTGCTTAGCTCGGTTGGGAAGTTGGCATCAGGCAAGCCGTGATTTTAACAATGACTACGGATCGCGTTCAAGCTTGAGATTTGCAGCATTGGCCTTGTGGCATGGGGGGGTCTGATTGGGCGCAGAAAGCCTGTATGATAGATAGCCAAATGGACCACCATGTTCAATAGCTGCACTGTGTATTCAAATTGTGTTCTTGTTGGAGAAGGTTGCGTGTTCAGTGCACGGGGTCTGGTGCTTAGAACCTGCGCCTCATGACTCAAACAAAGTCGCCACTCAATGGATGTCTGAATTTCTTTCTTCTTTGCCGATATGGAGCATGATCGAGATATCACTGTGAAAGGTGCATGTGTTTCCAAGAGAAATATTGGGGATGTCGACGTTTGGAATAGCAGTGACATTGGGAAAGTGGTTTCCACTGTGGCCTGTGGATCGCATGCTCTTGAATATGGCAGGGTTCATTTTTGGCAGAATAGAACGCTATGGTCTCAGACACCCTGCAGTTGGCCCATTGAGATCAAGAGTAAGTCTGTTGAAATGCTCATCTTGGACGTCAGAGCACTATTACTTATTATCTAAAATAAGCGTATCAAGGTGTTTCCTGTGGTAAAGTTCTTTACATCCCACAGTGCCAAAATCGTTGATGGGCAAGAGACTCAGTTTGATTATGTCATTCTAGCAACTGTGTACACAAGCAACATGCCTTACTAGCTCAAGGTTCTAGAATATTCTAGAATGTCTGCTAACGTGTTGTAATCAATCTTAGGTTCCAGAATACAGAACGACATGGATCTTGTAGCTATTGCAGAGTGGATAGGCTAACTAGCGAACCATGAGCTCCTACACACATCCACCCTAAACGTAAAATAACACATCAAATTATGAATGTCTATCAGGAAGAGATTAGGAGTTTTGTCTTTCATTTGTACTGTCAAGAGAAGAAAGAAAGATTACACGTCCATAGTGGCCAATGAAATATCATCCAAGCATATGTAATTGTCAAGTTGTTAAGGGATTCAGCTGAGAGGAAGCTAGCCTAGCATGAAAATTACAATAGAAAATGTAAAGTTTGCAAATGGTGAACTTCTGAGAGAAAATATCAAAATCTTTCCTTATATGTAGTAGTTACTATTATTGGTCGTTCTCTCGGTAACAATGATAATAATTTCCTTCTGAGAGTTAAAGACTCCACTGGGTCTATAAATATAGAGCTGAGAAAAGTCCATATGCAAAGGACTAGTCTTTATGGAAGAAACGATGCAGGAAAACTTTCTTTGCAAATGCAAACTATCGTAATGCAATTCAGGTTCCATTTGGACATGTTGTAAAACATGTTTTGGAGGATCTATGAGCTATTGCAAAAAGATAATATGTAGTTCCTTCAACTGACAAACGTAAGTTTGAGACTATTGTTTTCGCTGTAGATGAAGTCAATAAACTATGACAAGATGTTCCTATCAATAATTTGCAACTTATGCCTACGTTTGTGGAAGCCTTTGTGTTGCCTTTTTTTTGGAAATAGAATCCGTAATATACCAATGTGAAGGGTCCACAACAATGAGCCTTATTGAATGCACTATCAAGATTATACATGAGCTACATACAAATCATAGTGAGCGGGCATACCGTAGCTTTACAAAAGGCATTAGACAGATTGCTTGCAAATAAAGGCATTAGAATTAATGGTCAAAACAAACTTGGATGAATATCGATGTCAAAATTTAAGTGATGCAGCGATAAGAAGCTAAGAAAAGAATGCCCTCAAATAATATCACACCAGAGAAGTTGATGTGTGAGTTAAATTGAGATATATGATGAGTGTGTCAGTGTATAGTGTGTGTTGAATACAAAAGAAGATAATATATATACACACAACAAAATGACAGCATAATATAAGACATATTATTTTTGGAATATACAAGGATAAAGTGTGTTCATTATATAGCAGATATAAACTTCATAAATGCATGATTGCTGATAGGGGAGCTGAATTTGTACCCGCTCGAGAATGGATTAGAATTCGCTTTGAACTTCTTGAGATGCTTATAAAAACATAAGAAGGGTAATCAAAGGGTAATAGTGAATACATGGGGTATTTGTTGGGAAAAGACTACATATATACAGTGACATCATTGCTTGGAGATGCACTGATCTTGTGCACAAGCAAATAACAATCTAAAGGAAGTATCTAGAGGATCTGATTCATTATGATCTCCAATGAATTTCGTCATATTGGTTCAGAGGGAGTCAACAGTGGAGATGGTTTTGCAGTCAGAGGACTATGATCATGAGATTGAGTCCCATGTGTGTTGGTTGAAATGGCTTATGCTAACTCCTACGTCATGATATTCCTGGATAACTTGGGGTTCACCAAGAGTGATGCAAACTATATTAGAGATAGAGTGCATAAGAATGCTATTCAGTCAAGGTACATTACCACTACAGAACAAATGGCTGATATTCTCACACAGTCTTTTGCTAGAGAGAAGTTTGTGTAATTTCGAGATAAGCTTGGTATGTTGGAGAATGAAGCCTTAGATGAAAACGAGTTTCAACATATGTGATCTATTATTTTGAATGTTATTATGTTCTTCTCTTTGAGAGAGAAGTCTAAGGTGAAATACCTTTGTTTCCACACTCTGGGATGAGCCATGGTGGTTCCACCCTCTTAGATGAGTCAATGTGGATGTCATGTGTGTATTTCCATGACTTATGGGCCCTCCTGTGAACATTGAAGAAAGGTGACGACTTTTTGACAATGAACACTTGTATTTGATTGATGTTGTGAGGTGATGACTTTGCAACATCTCCATCATGATGGATATCATGTGACTTGATATATGTGGAGGTGTCATGATGGTTAGGATCTCTTAGACATCATGGTAGATATCATAAGGTTGATATCATTAAATAAACCATAGATGATTTAGAGATCTTCATGGTGGATATTATGTGATGTAATATCTGTGGGCATGCCATGATACAATATCCATATGGTAGACATCATGAGATGTGATGTCTGTGCACATACCATGGATATTTATGAGTACTTGGTGACTATCATGGACTTGATATTTGGAGATCATTACTCTGAGTACTTGGTGAGTATCATGGATTTGATACTTGGTGACCATTACTCATGATAATCATTTTTGAGCACTTGGTGAATATCTTGTGAGTTGATATTTGGAGACCATTGCTCTGAGTACTTGGTGAGTATCATGGACTTGATACTTGAGGATCATTGCTCGTGATATCAGTAAAATGATACAAATTTTAAATGATTATCTATACTCACATAATACACTGAAGCAATATCATATCCTATGTTTATCCTACCTAGCTAAGAGGGAGTGTTGATATTTTGTTTGTGTGGGTCATAAGTGTTGACAAGGTATACCACTACACATTTTGTTTGTGAGGGTCATAAGTGTTGATAAGGTATGCCACTACACATTTTGTTTGATCATCCTCCCTAGCTAAGAGGGAGTGTTAATGTTTGTAGTTTTAGTCATATGATAATTTAGAATACATATAATACTTAGATATTGATTATATATATATATATATATATATATATATGTTATTTCATATATATTATTATTAATATATATTATGCAAACTTATATTATCCTAATATATGATTGATTAATGAAACATTATAAAATTATAATAGACATGTCCCGTGAAGGGACATGTCTCTCCTAGCCTCTTTCTCAATATAAATGAAAGAGAGATTGTTGCATTTGAAAGACATAGACTATATACAACATAGAGTGCTATTACATTTGTAGCTATCATAAAATTAGCAACAACCAATAGCATTTTTTAGTAAAACTTTTCAAGCGGCAGAATTAAATTATGACATAAATGAAAAACAAGCTTATGCCTGTGTCAAAGCAGTAAAATATTTTAGACCATATTTGGTAGGGGCTAAAGTGGTAGCTTATGTTCCTAATGCAGCAATAAAGGACAAATTTAGACATTAAGAGGTTATAGGAAGGAGATACAGATGGGTGAATCAGATCCAAGAGTTTGATATGGAGATTCAAATAACAAAGTTGGTTAGAGGACAAGGCCTTGCTAAAATCATGGCTGAATCAAATCTTGAGGCAGTTCAAGTCAATCAGGTGAGCTCTAATACATCAATAATAAGTATTGAAAAATGCCCTTGGTATATGCTGATATAGTATATTTCTTAAAACAAATGAAATGTCAAGAAGGTTTAAATGATAATAAAAAAGAACAATAAAGTTACAAGCATCTAGATATGTTTTGATACAAGGAGATTTCTATTGGAAAAATAGAGAAGGTGTGCTCTTATTCTGTTTAGATATGTGTCAAGCAAATTGAGTATTAAAAGAGTTACATGATGGAGTATGTGGTGGTCACTTCTTAGCATGAACTACTGCCCATAAGATATTACATGCTAGATATTATTGGCCACATATTTTTAAGGATAGTTATACCTATGTAAGAAAGTGTGAATCTTGTCAAAAGTTTTCAGGGAAATTAAAGTATGATGGTACATTACCCCTTAGTACTATTTGCATTGAAGAGCCATTTTAAATGTGGGGGATAGATTTCATTGGTGAAATCGCTGATGTATCAAGTGGACAACACAAATGGATCCTAGTTGCAACACATTACTTTACCAAATGGGTTGAGGTCATACCCTCTAGACAAGATACAAGCAAGGTGGTGATAAAATTCTTAACATAGAACATACTAACCAGGTTTGGTGTTCCTTGCAAGATTATTTGTGATAACGACATGTGTTTTAGATCCAAGGAGTTCTCTAATTTTTTCAATACTTAAGGTATTAATTGGTCAAACTCTCCCCCTTACCATCCACAAGGAAATGGTCAGGCAGAATCAAGTAACAAGAATATAATGAAGATCATTATGAGAATGTTAAGAAATAATAAGAGGGCATGGGACTCCAAATTACCTCTGGCACTTTGGGTAGATAGAATAATGGTCAAAAATTCTACAAGGGTTTCTCCTTATGAATTGGTCTATGGGAAACAAGCTAGGTTACCTTTGAATAATCTACTCCGTGTATACGAATTTGTCAGAGAGAGACAATTAGAAGACCTAAATTTCATGGAAAATAGGATGGATTAGCTTACAAAACTAGATGAAGTCAGAAGAAATGTACAAAGTCAAAATATGAAGAAACAGATGCAAGTAAAAACTTTGCATGATAAGAGAACTAAGGAAAGGAACTTTCAAAAGGGAGATTGGGTGTTGAAGTGGAATGCCAAAGATCAAGATAAAGGGAAGCATGGTAAATTGTAGCTTTGTGGCTAGGACCTTACATAATTTTTGATAATGCAGGATAAAAGATCTATTTGTTACAAGACACAGAAGGTCATATTCAGGAATTCCCAACTCATGCTCAGTATCTAAAATCATTCTTCTCTTAAAGAAGGAAGTATTTATAACTCTACATTTTCGTTAAGTTTTATTTTATTTTCTTTGATGTTGTTATTTTATTTCTATTTCGGTCTGCTTCTCCAAAGAAAACTAAGTTCTTGTTGTGTCCAAGTATTAACACACATCCCCGGAAAGAGCCACTGGTAAAACCCTAACTTGCAGATTAATTTTCATATCTAATTACTCAGGGAAATATCTCTTACACTTCTTTTATTCATGGTTATTTTATTTTAGCATTTTATTCTATAAAATATACTTATTAAATTTCTTTGTATCACGGCCTACAGATTTATATTTGAATTCATAAGACTATCCATTAATATGTATTTTGAGGTCTTTTTGTGCAGGATCGGCCTATTAATCTTCAAACTGAAATTGACGGCTGGCATTGTGCCTAAAGGCAGATGATGAATGATCTTTACTATCAAGGCAATGTGCGATGCTGACACATTTCCTAGTCTCACTAAGATCTAAGAGGAATATTAACAGTTAAAGCCCCGCTTAGATCAAAACTTCATCAACGGTCAGCGGGTTTCCTTAAGTGAGAAGATGCAGATTTTTAACCATCAAGGCATTAAGCTTGACTTCCGCATGTCCTGGACCCACTAAAATCTCAGCGATGAAGAAAAGGAACTTCGGTTAAACTCTGATGAAATTCAGAAGTGATCTATGGTTGGCGTTACACCTCAAGCCCACGATTAACGATGTTTAACCCTCAAGGCAACACGAGAGTGCGATACATGTTATGGGCCCGCCGAGATCTGAGGAATGAGATAGCAAGGATACAGGTGGAATAACATGATTGGTCAAATAGGATGACAGTGTTACACGATGGTTTAGGAATCATGTTAAAGTCTAGATTACTTAAGCCCCACCTTTTAGCATGTGGTTTTAAATTGACGGTGATCTTTTAACCCATCGATAAAAGTGATCGACTGATAGCGGGGCTTTTGAGAATAAGTGGTGGTAAATTCGATCAAGATCAATGGTCAGCGTGTTTCCTCAAAGCCAGAGATATGTGATTGTTAACCATGAGGCATTGTGATGTGTTGACACGCGTCCTGGCCCAACCGATTATGAAAGACATGATCGTTTGTTAAAACTCAGGAAGCATCGACGGTGGACATGATGCCTAAAGGCGGAGATGAACAAATTTTATTCCTCAAGACATTACATGATGATGCCACGTGTCTTCAATGGACAAAGGAGTATAAAGTTTGAGCGACGATGTCGACAGGGATTTTTCTTTGATGTTTATTTCTTTAAATATATTTTATGTTAACAAGGTTTTCATATACTTAATTAATACATCATCGACATACAGGGTCTTTGAAGGTGGAAAAGCACAGAGTCATCTGCCGACATAACAAAGCGACTTTGAGGAGATACTAGAAGAGGATACATACTTTGAGGTATTTTTAAGAAGATAGATATTGAAACTGAAAAACCAAAACATAATTTTTTCAATAATAATATTGAACTATCCAGGGAGGAGGATAGATTTTTGCATACTGGGGAAACTTCAAACTCTACCTCAAAGATGAAAATAGAGAGCTCACAAATGAAGAGCTTAGGTAAGAACTTGAATAAATTGAAATTGGGTATATTAGACAAGAAATTTTGGTAAGAAAGTCACAATTGCTTAAGAGAATGAAGTAGATGATATGGATAAAAGAGAGAGAAATGGACCACAAGGACAAAATATGACAAATTTTAAAGCTCCAGAAGATCCCAAGTCTATGATGGAATTTTTAACTAGACAAGAGGGTGTTTTTATACCAAGACAAGATGCAAATATCTATGTTCCTCCTCTTGAGCCTTTAATACCTTTACAAGTTCCACACATATCTGTTCCCCAAATCTTAGTTCCTTTATTAGGATCTCAACCAACTAATCTTGTGCAGAATCAAATGTACCAACAAATGTTACATAAGAAACAACAATATGAACAATTGTTGCAACAATTCAAGAATCTACAAAACCAGAAGTTGAATCCTCAACCTGCCCCTATGCCACAAAATTTGTAGCTTAATGCACAATTTGTAATCCTACCTCAGAATAATGCTAATTTCCAAAATAGTGGAAATAACCCTTTCGAAAGACCACAGATCCTTTTAAACACATATAGAGAAATTGATTTCACAGGAATCCCAAGTTATCCTAATAATATAGATAATATTTTAAGGTCTGAGATTTCTAAGTTTCAGGAAATGGGAGTGTTTCTGGTGAAGATCATATCAGGGCATTTAGAAATGTGTTAGACAATTTTGAGGTCCAACATGAGGATGTAATTATGAAACTATTTATGCACTCATTGCTTGAGGATGCCAGAGAGTGGTACAAAGGCCTGCCAGATGGTCATATTGGGAGTTGGCATGAATTTTACAAATTTTTCAAGGAAAACTATGGAGACCATACAAATTCTAAGTTCAAATTGGGAGAAATAAAAACAATACAAAATTACCCAAATGAGATTATTTTGGATTTTAACACTAGGTTTGTTAAGGTGTTGAATAAAATTCCACATCATCTGAGGCCTATTGATCCAATGTGTTTGATTTTCTATTTAAATGCTTTTGATCCCAAGTTTGGGTATGAATTGAGATCTAGGGATGCAGGAACTCTTGCAGAAGCTTTTAAAGCATCTTTGAGTATTGAAAGAAATAGAAAAGCTACAGGAAAGATAGGAAAAATAGATGATAGCCAAGGAAGGCTACTTATTCAAAGATGGTGCTAAAAATGAGATAGAAAGTGCCCAAAAATGACTATCTTACATTCCCTAAATATTTTGTGATGGAGATTATGAAGCAAATTTTTATTGCCCCTACTAGGATGCCACCCAAAATCATTGAATTATTGAGACCAAGAAATAAGAGGCATGAGTAGGGCCACACCCATAATTTTGGTGACTTCTTCCTATTTGGGGATTGCACTATCTCGAGGATGTATGGTTGTCCATATTCTCCCCTACACTTACCACACACAATGTTTCCAAGGCTAGAATTTTTATAAATCATGTGATAGATAATGTGGATGGACAAAGATTTAATGCATAAACAGAAGAAGTAGACCCTTTTGTTGGAGCCTAAAATTTCCAAAAAATTCCAAGCATCCTAATATGTGAAATTAGTGGTCACTTTGTAGAGGTACGTGAAATGACTTATGATTCTTTCTTGATATCGATTAATATGTCATGTGATAAATGAGAATTGACTTGAATACTTAGAAAAAAAATTGGGAAAAATAAGGATAAGAATGAATCAATTAGCCCATGTTCTAAATGTCTCCATAAAGAAAGGTTATCCATCTAACTTATATTGTGTGCCTTCATGGTCATAAAAGGTCTAATTTCCTAAAGCACAGTAAACCTCTCATTCTTCTCATACCTAATGTTAGAGTGCCCATTTGTTTCCCTATAATGTTATCCACATCTCCAAAACATGTCATATGCTAGTTCTAAAATGTGTTGCCATTTTTACAAGTGAGTACCCTTAATTATACTAAAACATCACTGTCTAGATGAGCCAAAATCACCTAAAAATATATCCTAAACTATTCTAAAACCATCCTAAACTGTTCTAGCACTATCATAAGGTATTTTCTCCTTTTAACATGTTGATAACTTGTCCCAAAGGACTATAGACTTGAGAGAGGGAGGATGTCAATTGCAAAGGTTTTGAAATTTCAACCTACTGAAAGATGATATTGTCAGAGAATGAAAATGAGCGAAAATTACAAATCTAAGATATACCCATTTCAGAAAATCTAATTTCCAAGATCTAGTTAAAATATTAGGTCCGTACAATGTGTTTTGGACTTTTGACCAAGCCAAAATCTGAAAGATAACTAATTGGTCGAATAGTTTTTAAAAAAAAATAGTTTTTTAGTTTTAATAAAGAGTGGTGTATTTTCACCCAAAAGGGGTATGAAAATAATTCAACCACATATATATGTGGTGTAAAATGTAAAGATAAGAAGAGGAAATCACATTGTAATATATTTCATCGTCAGTTAATAATAGCAATCAATACTTTTCTTCTCAATTGTATTATGGAATTGTTTTTATCTGGATCGGTTCTCTATGATTTTCATTTAAGGTAAATGATTGCTATCTTAAATCCACTTATGAATAAATTATATGTCATCATGAAAGTTCAAGCATCAAGATTCATTTGAGAAATAGTTGTCCATTTTTTTCTTGTCTAATTGGTCTTTCACAGGAAAGTTAAATTCAATTGGACTGATTGTGGTGGTGACCTTTAGTTATATAGTATTGAGGGTTAGATAGCTGACAGATTCATCCACGGGGAGGATTTAAAAATTGTCTCACAGAGTTATATGTGGGGTATAGAAGAGGGTGACTCTATGGCCCAAGAGAGAAGAATGTATTGGTCTATTACATCTAAATTTCATTTAGAATATAATCAGATCACTGTACGAGAATTAGAAGATAAATATAAGTAATAATCAAGATAGTTGTAAGAAAGAATTAAAGAAGTAGAAATAAGAGAACAAACAAAATAAATAATAAATTAGAAAGAATCAAGAAATAAGTAAGTCAATCAATCTATTTAAAGTGTGCATGTCATTTTGAGATAGAATTAGGAGTAAGATACAAGTAGGATATATAAATCTGCTATAAAAAGCATCAGTCTGAAGATTCAGTTGGTGAGAAGGTGTACATTTCTAGGACCTACAGAGCCTTAAATGCAAGGGATTTTAACCACAGTTTGGTTAATCTCATTCATTGGCCAATTCAATTGGAGAGTTTAAGCATAGAGCTTGGTACACTCTTAGAAATTTCCAATCCGTTGATTTGGGAACTGTATCGTCTTAAAATGGAATCACTTCCATATTAAGAGTGTTTAGCCCTCCTTAGGGGATGTATTTGACCTCCATTACATCATCCCCCCGTTTCTGCATCATCCCCCTTGATCTTCTCCTCCTTATACCACTTTCGGGACTGATTTCTGCATTCTAGGTTGCAAGACTCTATTTCTGGGATACAGGGACAGGGTCGACCTCCTAGGACAGGGTCGACCTTGGTCCTGCCCTAGGACAAGGTCGACCATAGCCCTATCCTAGGACAGGGCCGACCTTGACCCTGTCTCAGAGTCCCAAACCCAGAATCCCACAGTTTCCCGAATGCCGGTCTTTGCAAAAAGTTCTCTCCCGCTTCCGGGTCGGCTGTTTCGAGTTCCGAATCGGTTGATTCCTAAATTATATTTAATATAGGTTCTCTCCTAGGGGTAAAGACTTAAATGATGATTTAATTATCCTATGTAGGCCTCCTTAGGAGATTGTACCCAAATTTCATATAAAAGGGAGCCTTCTCCTCTCATTTTCTCTAACAACCATCATCAAGCAAACTAAGTCTTCCAAGTGCAAAAGGCTCTAATCAAGATTTTTCTCAAGCATCCATTGTTCTCAAGGTGTTCAAGTCTTCCTCTCAAGCATTCAATTTCTCCATTGAAGATCAAGGATTCAATATTTCAAGCCTTTGAAGGGATTTGGTTCAAGCATTCAAGATTCATCATTCAAACCCTAGATATAGCCATCATGATGGTGTGATCTTCCTTCAAGATCCTTTGTGCATCCTCAAAACTCTTTCAAGGTGAATTCCAAGAATACAATCATGGGGGTTTATGGTTTCTAAAGTCCATGCTTTCATATTTACATACTTGCTACATTTGAATTACAATTGCATATCTATTCAATATCATAGCTTCACTATTAGATTCAATTCTACTACTTGTTAGCTTTCCATACTTTATTGATTCCAAGGTTAATTCCTAAATCAGGGTTTGACCAAGGCAAACCCCTCCCCAACAAAAAACAAACATTTTTCTTGTAGGCACAGGTTCGGGACTGTAGATCCGAGGCCAGATCTGGATACCCTTTTCGGTTTTCTTTCGGACTGTGCGAACAGGGACACTTTCAAAGTTGAGCAGATTGAGTTGGAAAACGTGGTATAGGGTCGACCTTTTTCATAAGATGACATCGGAATGGAAAAAGATTTCTGGGTTTTATCCATCTCTGTGTTCCGGTTTGATATCAACTGTCAGCATCTCCAGAAACAGTCTACAGATATCAGAAAATAGCAATCTTTGATCTGCAATATTTCAAGGTTAGTACATTTCTATCATTCATTTCAATTCAAATCCTTAATCATTCTAAATCTATCACATTCATTTACAATCACATCCATTTCACACACACCACATTTTAAGAGGGAAACCTAGGATCTCCTTCTTTATTCTTATTTCCAATAGATT
>MU228439.1:799095-812781 GCA_018584345.1 Thuja plicata
TATATACACATGTGTATATACACTCATATGTATATATACACACATGTATATATACACATGTGTATATACACAGATTTATATATACATTCTGATAGCAATATAATATTAACACAAAAATGGGAATGAATTTTCCTTCACAAAATAATACTCTCAATTCCAATTCCAATTTTCCATTCCAATTCCTAGTCCTGAGGCGGAATTGTGGAATGCTCAAAAAGGCCCAAAATTAGAATTGGCATAACCCTATTCCAATTTTTAATTTTGGAACCAAACAGGGAATTGAACATTTTGGGAATTCGGAAATGCCAATTCCCGTTCAATTCCCATTCCACCCCTCAACCAAACGGGCCCTTATACAAAAACCGTTACTCATACATTTAGCACACCGAAAAACTTGAAACCTAATCCTCTACACCTGGTTATTCTTCCATAGTTGCGGGGTCTGCGGAAAGTCGCGTCCAATCACTTCCACGACACCCATATCTGTAGGTTCAGGTATCTCTCCCAGCCAATTTGAAGACCCAAGTAATTCACTTGGCCATCCTTGACGAACCAGCATGTCGCTCGGCCACCTCGAAGACCCAGGCAACTCATTCGACCAACCTGAAACCGGAGCCATATGTGCCCTGTTGTTTGTTTGCAAGCTTGTTTCTTGTCGATTAGATGTTGGAGGAGGGGCTTCATTCCTTGAGATCCCTCATTACTTGCTACATTATTTGCTCTTTTTTCTCATTAATATATGCTCTGACTTGCTTAATGGGATGTGTACATTACTTTTTCTTAGGAAAACTTTGATGCCCACCCCATGGATGCCACATATATAACCCACACAACTTGGAATTGATTGCACCATATTGCATATTTCCAAAGGGGTGAATTTGGGTCTATTTTGAAGATGGGTTGGCCCATGGATGCCACAGATATAACCCACACAACTTGGAATTCATTGCACCATATTACATATTTCTAAAGGGGTGAATTTGGGCCTATTTTGAAGATGGGTTGGCCTATAAAGGTTGAACTTGTTGTCATTGTAATCCCTATGGCAACAAGTTCATAAATAACACATTTCAACAAATGAAACAAAAAAATGATGTAGAACCTAATTCAGTTAAATAATTATAAGCACATGTTGTTGAATTATAGAAGAAAAACAAAAAAAAGCCAACCTCTTTTGCAACATCTTTCTATGCAATCTCTTTCATAGAAAATGGGCTCTTGTGTACATGTAGGAATAGAAAACCAATCACTTTGGAACTTTTATTGATCAATCGTCAACTCTACTCATTTGACGACAAGCAAGAATGACAGTTCAGCAAAAACTAATGACTTGTGTTTTGTATTCACAATGAGGTAAATTAATGTTGTATTTGTTTTTCAAATGCCTTGTAAGGAGTTTCTTTAGAGCTAGGGATGCATTCAAGTCAATTCAAATGCCTTAAACGTTTGATTTTATTTTAAGTAAAGTGACCTATATTTGCTATATGATATGAGTCTTGTTCAGAGCAATATCGTCTAATGAAGGATTGTGCAAAGATTTTCTTATACACTAACTTTGATACAATCTCTTCTAATATTAAATCTCCGCCAACACCTAAGCCCATGAGTTACCTACTTGCTTCAATAATTACAGTCGTAACTTGCGGATGAGGCCAGATGGTTCTGGATGCCTCTAGCACCATCCTCAAAGTCACTTTCCTACAAATGATAGCATCAAATGATTGAAAGGAAAGACATACTTTAATAAGGGATGGGGAAGCAAGGCATAAAATGCCTAAATGTAAGTATTTTGAACTAACTTGTCAAAGAGAGATTTTCTTCTCCTGCTCCTAATCCTCCACAATAAAATCTCGATAAAGCTTCTAGAACTTACAAATCCATTCACTTAGAGTGAAACCCTAAGATCCCTCTACATTCTCTATCCATTTTCCATCACCCCTTGATTTGCCAATTTATCAGCCTCCCCATTCCCTTCCCTATAAATGTGGTTAATTGTGTGGTGTTTGAAGAAATTCAAAATCTCCAATACACTTTGTACCAATCCTTTCAATTTCCAATTTGGAGTATCCCTTTTTCTTATGGCATTAATGACTATGGTTGAATCACCTTCAATAGCCACATTATCTAATGTCAACCTTTTACATAGTAACAATCCTTCCATCAGAGCTATAAACTCAACATAATCATTGGATTCATTCCCAATTGGTCTAGCTAATTTTACAATGGTATTCCCCTCCCAATCACAAATGCAACAACCTATCCCAGCCACACTTGGGTTTCCTCGTGAAGCCCCATCAAAGTTCAGTTTGACCCATCCTATCAGAGGTGCTTCCCACTTACATTCTTCACGCTTTTTGTTAGGTTCTTTTAAATTATTTCCAATGAAGGGAAACAACTTAATCCCGTCCATTTATTCCTAATTTTGTCATCCCAAATGGTAAATATTTTCCTTTTATTCCCATTCAAGTTTATGTTGTTGACTACCTCCACTATTGCCACCTCAATCTTATTTATAATATGTTCTACAATCATACGGGTCTCCTTAAAAAATATTCTATTCCTTTCCTTCCATACTTCCCAAATCAATAATGAAGGTTCAGTTACCCATAAATTACTATATAAATCCTTACCATGTTTCCTGGGCCAACTTTGAAACAGACCCAATATATTATCAAGAAGTGTTGTTTTCCATCCTAACCTGTTATTTAACCATTGCCAACATTTATAGGTGTATTCACAGTTTAATAAGAAACGGTCCACAGTTTCTTCCTCTCTCACATAGGACACAATGAGATGGCCCATGATAACCCATTTTATTGAACCATGTAGAGTTTACACAACATAACACTTGTGGTACATACAATTTCTATCAAAATGATCAAATTCCCACTACATTACAATGTTCCATACTTCCAAAGCCTTGGCATTCCATTTGATCAAGAATTGAGGGAAATGAAAGATCACATCAAAGACTTACAAGAGAGATTCTCCAACCGACATAAAGGATACAAGCATAAGGATTGTTTCCTTATCCTCTTGATAGATTAATTTCTTAAACACCCTTCCCTTCGCATTTTGATATCCCAAAAATTGAAAAATGGCACACCAGGGAGTGCATACAATGATGATATTGTAATCAACATTTTTTTTAAAATCCCTTGTGGATGAGCCGTTAAATGGTTCTTTCATTTTTTCAAAGGCTCGATTATATCATTTTTCAACATGGTAGAAAAATTTGTGAAAATTTCTCCTACAATATAGAGGATGGGATAACCATGGCGTATTTGTGTAATTTACAAAAAAGAAACTCTATAATATATCATGTTCCTTTTTATAGCAGTGGAGGAATTGTGTAAGTAGGGTCCCTTGACCTATACTTGAAAATCAATTAGTCCATATTTTTTTCACTAACCTTGAACTTGAATTAGAATTCCAATTGAAGTGTATTGTGTTGTTTCTTTATGGAAAAATCATCTAAGTATAATGGTAATTATGTATTCAATAATCAAAATAGAGTTTATAATATATAGACAATTACATTATGTTGTTTCTAAAAGAGAACAAATGTAAACAAAAGACAAAAAATAGAAACTTCCTAAATAAACTAAGATGGTCATTATTAAAGAAACATTACATTATTTTAATACCCCCCTTTAATGGTCATCATTCTAACTACCCTACAAAAGACAACCTATAGGTCTTTTGGTCATAGATGCATAGAGGGTTTCCTCCTTATCAGAACACTATGGGACATGAGCCTGTTGATGAGTGGTACAGTCAAGGATGGAGGGAACTCAAAGAGATAAATCCAATCCTTGCAGAAAGAGTCACACAACAGAAACAACACAAAAATACTTCAGAGAAATGCAAGATCAACCTTCTTATTATCAGATAATCAAGTACAATGGATCTGCAACATGCAGTCATACATTCTAGGCATACAAGCCTAATTACACAATGAAATCTAGACTTATCTTATGAAACGAACCTTCAAGAGGTTATCTCCTAAGAAATACCTCTTAGGGACCAATTACATTCATTTATAAAGCCTTCGCAAGCAACAAGTCAACCTAAGAGAGATTAAGAGAGATTCATTTTTAAATCATTCCCTCCAATTGATGAAACGGGAATCGTGATCCCTCAAGTACGTCGACCACGAACGTAATAATATCAAGAAATGTGTCGTTAAGCTTCGTCGATCAAAAAACTCCTTCGCGAGATCGAAGAACGGAAACTGGCCAGAAAACATGAAGAACAATTAAGTCACGCCAAGAAACTGCAAGATCTCATACACAAAGTAACCAAATGCAATGTGAACCTAGAAGAAGGTTTTGAAAGAGTCCAAGAACACGTCATACGGTTTGCGATTGCAAATGATCCAAATTGAACGAATATTGAAAGAAACTCAGAGACTGAACTAATAAAAAACAAATATTTTTGGTTGATGCAAGATTGCCAAGAACCCAAGATTCTCCTGCATCAAACAGCCAAGGTTATTTGAAAAGTGAGTCTCTCACTTTCCTATAACTAAAGGAAAAACAAGGTGGTCTACCTTAGTCTGATAAATCGATGAAGAATCCTCAACTGGTCTGCCTCTCCACTTGACAAGTTATTCTCTGTACTAGCTTGCCTCTTGTACTTCTTCTAATCGTTCTATCCAAAATATTCTCTATTTCCTCCAACTGCTTCTTAGGATACTGCTGATCAACATCTTATTCATCACTGTCATGAAAATCAGGTTCATGATACTCATACAAATCTGAAACATTGAATATAGGTGATATATCCATGTCCTCTTGTTACTCCGGTTCATATGAATTCCCTGAATCAAATTTCTTAGGTAATAAGTCATGTCTCCATTTCTCCAAATCTTGAACTATGGCATAGAATTCATGATCATAAATTGAATCTATTATGTTGGCATCATTCAACTTGTCACTAAAATAAGCAAGCAGTCTACCTTCTTGAGTTAACACTATTCCAATTGCATTCCCACTTGCATCATAGTCCACTTGAAAAAATATATTGAAATTAGGTAAGGCTAACACAGGTTGTTCAGTTACCTTCTGCTTCAGCAACTCAAAACTCCTTTGTGCTCCATGCATCCATTTGAATTCTTTTCTATCTCCTCTCATTGTCTCAGTCATAGAGTTACAAACCGAATTGAAATTTCTAATGAACTTTCGGCAAAAACTAGCCAATCCATGAAATGATCTCATTTCTCCAACACTCATAGGTGTAGGCCACTCAATAATTGCTTTAAACTTCCTAGGATCCATCTTCAATCCCTTTGCATATATAAAAAATCCCAAATATATTATTTCTTCTTTCATGAATGAACACTTGTTGATGTTTATCAACAACTTCTCTTCTCTTAATCTATGCAACACTTGTGTCAGATGCAACAAATGTTCTTCCTTAGTCTTGCTGAAAATCAGAATGTCATCAAAATAAACAATCACAAACTTACCCAAGAATTTCTTCAATACCTCATTCATCAATCTCTTTACTCAGTGCATTAGTAAATCCAAAATGCATTACCAACTATTCATACAATCCTTCATTTGTCTTGAATGCAATCTTCCATTCATCTCCTTCTCTGATTCTGATATGATGATATCCACTCTTCAAATCTATCTTTATAAAATCTATCGCTCCACTTAAACAATTCATTATATCATCCATCCTATGCAAAGAAAATTTGTACTTCAATGTAATCCTGTTAATGGCTCTATAATTGGCATACATTATCCATTCTTCTTCGGTGTTAATACTAGAAGTACTGCACAAGGACTCAAACTTTCCCCGATCAAACCTTTCTTCAACAACTCTTGTACTTTTCTATTAAACTCTTCATTCTTTTATGGTGTCATCCAATGTGTTTCTTTATTTGGTAAACTTTCTCCAATAATAAGATCCATGCAATGACTAATACTTCTCACAAGTGGCAATCCATCTGGTACATTATCTGAGATTATATCCTTATACTCAATCAACAATTCCCTTATCTGCTTAGGTTCTTTCTCTATCGATTCTAAATCATACTTCTTAGGAATCAAAGCATAACACATATTATCATTTTGCAAACCATCCAAGAATTTCCTTCCTTCAACCAAACAAACTCTAACACTAATATAATTATCATTCTTAGGAGTCTCAACTAAAGGCAACAACACTTGTTTCATCTCATTTGCAACAATAGTATACCTATTCTTTATCCCATCATTCAAAAAATTTCAATGATACTTCCATGGTCTACCCAACAAGATATGACAAACATCCATAGGCATAATATCATGAAGAAATTCATCATGATAAGATCCTATCTTCAATTTCACTAGGCATTGTTGACTTACTAGTACCTTATGATCATCCTTTATCCATGCTATCTGATAGAGTTTCAGATGCTTCAATCTCGGCAGCTTCAACTTGTCCACCAACTCTTCAGAGGCTAGGTTGTCTGAACAACCACTATCAATAATCACCTTGCAACATTTTCCTTCAAATTTGCATCTAGTATTGAATAGACTTCTCCTCAGTAATGGTTCTTGGTCTGATTCTTCATGACATAGAGTTATCCTTACCATTAGAGATTCTCCATCTTCAGGTTGATTCAATGATTCCTTAGAATATTCTTTAGCAAAAACATTCTTGCCACTATTCTCAGTCCTCTTGCTTGAAATTCCTTGAGTACATTCAAAGGTTCAGTATCCTTCACCATCACACTTGAAACAAGTTCCTTTAAACACACTTCAGTCATCTTTCCCATAACTACTTGATCCACCTCCTCTCTGGAAATTTATATCATCCATTTGGTCTGTATTCTCTTCCTTGAATTCTGCCTTTCCTTTATTTTTTTTCTGAATAAGATCTTCCCCCACCCGAGGTCCTTCCTCTCTGAAATATTTTGCCTCTTCCTCTTTGTATTTGGGCATGTCTTTTGTTCAACTTTTCCTAAGATTTTAGGGCATATTGGTAAGATTCTTCGATGCTTTGCAACTTAACCAAACTGATCTCATCCTGAGTAGATGTCCCCAAACCATTCAAGCACCTTACGACCCTCTCAACATCAACATCTGAATGTCGAGATCTAATATCCAATCTATAGAATTATTCATTATACTCTTTTGCACTAAGATCCTTTTGCTTTAGGTTTTTCAACTTCCTAAACCAACTTACTTGGTAATCAACAGGTACGAACTTAGCCTTCAATTTTTTCACCATCCTATCCCATGACTTGATTTTATCCTTGCCTCTTCTTTGTCTATCAGTCTGCAAATGTTTCCACCATAAAGAAGCATGTCCTCTTAACTTTGTGCAAGCATACTTCACTTTCTTATCCTATTTTTTACCTTCATAATCAAAATATTTATGCATCTATGTGATCCAATCAAGTAATTCTTCTGAGTCCAACTTATCATCATAATCAGGTGGATTGAAATATGGTCTTGCATTAATCCTAGTTAGGGCCTTTATAAATCTATCATCTCCTTGTTCAAGTTCTGGTTTCTCTTCACCCTCTTTGGCTTCTTCTTCAATTATTTCTTCCTCTTCATCACTCACATCCTAAATGTGTCGACCTCTCCTTTGGGTTGTCTCCAAAACTTTCAATCTAGTGGCAATTTGTCACAACATATCCAACACAACTGGATCTATATCTCTCCTTCCACCTCTACCATTTCCTCTGCAAGCTATATTATGTGAATACTCTGTAATTGTGGGTTAGATACTCTCTCTGCCACCCCACAATGAATTAATCCAAGACTTCGCAAGCTTAGGAACCACGATCTGCCTCAAGAGAATCAAAAACTTGCTCCGATACCACTTGGTGCAGTCAAGGACAGAGGGAAATCAAAGAGATCAATCCAATCCTTGCAACAAGAGTCACACAATGGGAACAATACATAAAATACTTTAGAGAAATGCAAGATCAACCTTCTTATTACCAGATAATCAAGTACAATGGATCTATAACATGTAGGCATACATTCCAAGCACACATGCCTGATTACATAATCAATTCCAAGCTTCTCTTATGAAATGAACCTTCAAGAGGTTATCTCTCTATTTTTAAAGCCTTCGCAAGTAATAGGTCAGCCTGAGAGAGATTACATTTCCCATTGAGAAGAAAACGTATTACAAATATAGGCCAAGACCCAAAACATAAGGATCTCCCTCAAATTGATGAAACATGAATTGCGATCCCTCAAGTAGGTCATCCACAGACATAATAACATCAAGAAATGTTTCGTTAAGCTTCGCCGATTGGAAAATTCATTCACGAGATCAAAGAACACAAACTGGCTGAAAAATATGAAGAACAATTAAGTTTGGCCAAGAATCTGCAAGATCTCATACGTGAAGTAATCAAATGGGATACAAACCTAGGAGAAGGCTCTTAAAGAGTCCAAGAACACGCCATAAGTTTCACAAATGCAAATGATCCAAACTAAACGAATGCTGAAAGAAACTCAAAGACTCAATTGACATGAAACCAATATTTTTGGTTGATGCAAGATTTCCAAGAACCCAAGATGCTCTTGCCTCACTAAGACTCTCCCTGAATTTGTAGAACTTTTGGAAATGACCAATATAATCACAAGCCATCCAATCCAATGTTGAGAAACAAAGGTATCACTGAGATGAAACTAAAACCACAATTTTGAGGAGAAAATTGGCAAACTCTTGTGCAGACTGTAGCCTTGGCAAATCTAGATGTGATCCAATGCACAAAACCATGATTTTTGTGGAAATTTTTGACAAAATACTCCAATGATTTTTTTTTTTAATTTGTTGAAAAACCCTAAGACCTGCAACACTAGCCATGATTTTTTTAGAAAAAAAAACCTAGAGAACATTTTTGAGGATAAAGTTGAAAAAAACTAAACACGAGTTTTGAGGAGAAAAATCGATCAAAACCTAACATGATTTTTAAGAGAAAAAAAAATCAAAACCAAGCATTGAAACATCACCTAGTAGTTGGCACAAAATTCGAGACACAAATCAAAATACAAAATTTTGGTTTTTAGGAAAAAATGGTAAAACCCTTTTACAAAACAAAATTTCAGGCAAAAAATTTCACAAAACCCTTAATAAATTTTTATGGACAAAAATGATAAAAACCCTCATAGATTTTTTAAAGAACAAATTATGAAAACCCACAATATATATTTATAGGACAAAATTATTACAACCCAACATAAATTTTTTTAAAGGGAAAATTTTATTAAAACCCACCCACCAATTTTTAAAGGACAAATATTAGAAAACCTAGAAGAACATGATTTTTAGGATAAAATCATGCAAAACAGTCACACTGCTGAAAATTGGATTGCAGATGCACCAAACAAAATAACCCATCACAAAGACCTTAAAGTGACAAAACCTACTTTGCATGGTAAAATACCCCCAAAACCACGTAAGTGTCATCATGTGGTAAAATAAGAAAATAGTTTGCACGGAAAACAACAAATGCAAGTACATGAAACCCACATAACCCTGGGCCTCCCGTGAAGCAGTTAGACCCAAACCCGCTCATGTAATGGGAATTGTATATTCAGTAATGAAAACAGGGTTTACATTATATAAGCAATTACATTATGATGTTTCTAAAAGAAACAAATGGAAACAGAAGGCGAAAATAGAAACTACCTAAACTAAGATGACCATAAAAGAAAAATTACATTATTTTAATACTAAAAGGGATTACGAATCGAAAAGACTCTAATAATAAACAAAGGACTTGCAAAGTGTTTATAAGAGACTAGGGTTCCAATGATAAATTCAACATTTTCAATAAAAATAAGAACATGACTAGTGATGGAGTAATGATTTCTAAGAACTTTTAGGCCATGCAAAACTACCCTAGCGCTACCTCACTTAGGTTTCAACCAAAACAAGAAATTGAAAAGTGTAAACACACCCTCTAAGTGTAAAGAAGTTAGGTAGTAGAACAACTTCTTACACTAACCTTAAAGAGAGGGTAATGTAAAACATTTGTCAAATCTTTATAACAGTTATAGAAACTTAACATAAATAATAACATGCATACCACAAGACAATGATTTGCGTGGGGAAAACACTTTCGGAAGAAAAACCCCACACTTCAAAAACCGCCTAATATATTATACAAAAATCAATAAAAAATTATAATATACTTGCAAGGAAAGATTACCTCAAGAGTATCACCAACCAAATATCCAAAGGAAATTGAATAGCTATAAGGCTCTTACACTCACCCCCATCTCACGTGCATAACATATAAGAGATACAATACATGAAACTGTCAAATAGTATTATAAAACTATGGGCTATAAATCACTTATAAATTGGTGCCCACCTTATCTCAAATCAAATATGCCCTATGATGTGTCAATACACACACCATGTGTAACTCCTTTTTATAGCTCATTTACATATTCGACACATTTTTACATTTCACCCAACTTTCGAAGTCCATAATTTTCAAATTGGGTGTTTGATTGAAAAAATATTTGAAGCGTTAGAAAGATCACAATCTACTCTATAACATCATAAAATGCTATTCCATGTAGTCACATTTTGACAAGTTTTGGTGACTCTAATGCCTCCAAAATTGTATTTGCAACTTTTTTGGTAATTTCCAAAAACAAAATATTTAATATTTTCTAAGTTGGATGATCTTGTAACAAAACATTAGTGGAATGCTTATCTAACCAAATTGAACCTTTGAGAAAAGAATAGGGAAAATCCATGCTCAAATGAAAAATTACAAAAAAATCGTAAACCCATATAAATGCAACGTTAAGGCACTTTTCCCAACAATCTCCCACTTGTATAACACTTTGCAATAAAGAAAAAAGGGAGTATCTACACCATCATTTAATTTCCAGGGTCACGAGGCCCATATACTGCAAACACCATCTGAACTTCTCTATGCTACAACCTTTTTCAATGAATTTGCAATGTTCATCAAACTCTCTACCTTAACCAACTTCACCCTGCCATCCTCAACCATATCTCTGATAAAATGATACTCAATATCAATGTGCTTGTTTCTGGAATGAAAATTTGGGTTCCTCGCTAGGCAGATTGTCTAATTATCACAACATAGACTCCTTGTTTTATTCCAATATCTTAACATAGTCTCTTAAGTCAAATGGCTTATTTAAAAGTATGAGTAGCTATCATATATTCAACTTAATTAGTGGACAAAGTAACCACAACCTATTGATTACTCATCCAACTGATTACACCCAAAATAATGTAAACACATAAGCATTGGTGAATCTTCTACTATCCATATTAGCCACCCAATCTAAATGCACATAACCACAAATATCAAGGGAAATTTTTTCACCTAACATATTACCATGATAACACAAAGAATAAAGTGAGGTACCCTTCAAAGATCTGAATACTCTTTTGATTGCATCCCATTTAACTCTACTATGATTAGACATATATTCAGAAAGAACTCTCACTGCTTGGGCAAGGTCTAATCTAATGCATACCATAGCATACATCAAACTTCCAACTGCACTCTAGTAAGGTACTCGTCTCATGCCTTTCGTCTCTTATGGTTCCTCATTCATCTTAACCTGCATCATTTGATACAATATTACATTGCCTTCCATTTTTTACTTGTGCTTGAGTGAACATAATAGAATGCATGGTAAGAGTGACATATTGTAAAGTTGTAGTGTCCTTCAAGGTCATGATCATAGTTGATCCCTTCATCTCATGTGCCACATCTAATAATCTAGGTTTATCTATAATTTTGTGTATGATTTAAAGGGAAAAAGTCTCAAGTTTAGGATGATATCCTGGTCTTTCAATCCCTTGGTCTAAATCAAACTCAGAGACCAACATAGGATCATCTTGTTTTCTCACCTGATCAAGAAAAAATAATGTTTTCAAAACCATATCTAGAATAAGTACATTGTTGTTATTTAGAATTTGTCTAGCTTCATCAAGATAAATATTTATTTCATCAATCTTCAATTCTCTCTACAATTTCATCATACTAAGATTCATCTGGTCCTATCTTATTTATTTGCAATATTTAATCAAATTCCTTCATCTTCAATTTTATCCAAAAATCTTTAAATTCTTGTGTATTGATGAAATTATCATTTCCTAGAAATCTCATAGCAACCATCACCCTTTCATCATCATTTTCTCCCCCATGGAGGGATCCTTGTTCATTCATTTTATCAAATGATAATGTAGGTGTTTCCTCTCAATGGTAGTGTGACATGGGACCATCCTCATTCTCATCATAATCTTTCAGTTCCCTTAGGACATCTGCCACTTCATCAATGTCCCCTATTCCTTTAGATATATCTTGTATTTCTATGATAGGCTAATCATCAATTCTCTATTTCTTTTGGGGATTTTGTAAGGGGGAAAATTAAGATTCATTAACTAAAATAATACCAGAAGGATACTCAACAATTACAACTCATATAGACCTTAGAAATTATTGTTTCACTAGTATGCTTGATTGTGCTTCTTGCGTCTATACAAATTTACCATAATTTTTCCTTAAAATTATCAATCATCAAAATTATTCTTTCTATGCCACTAGTTTCTTCTACATAAAACCCTTGGAAAGAGGGACCCCTATCTCTTGTGGTACATTCAATTTTTTTTAACAAATCCCATTTCTTTTTTCTTTGTATTATTTCATTTATGCATTCACAATTCCTAATGACATCTTTATCATAGTCAATGTGGTGATGGATGGAAGTTCTGGTAAGGATCTCTCTCCTTTTATGGTTTACATGCCCTTTTGGATCAAAAGATCTTATTGTTGCAAATTTCAAACAATATTTCTTTAGTTGCTCCTGGACAGCTCCCAGGGTACTAGATCCAATAGCCAAGTTGTCAAATTCAGTTGTATGGGGAACAAGGTGTTGGTTCCTATAAAGGAAGAAAAATGATGTTATGGAATAAGAGTGTTTTGATACTCAAATCACTTATCACCTTTGCATTTAATTCTTAGAGTGGAGGGATAAATAAGATATTCCCTTTTATTCTCAAATGCACAAAGGAAGGATCCAAATTTATCAACCCAAAAAGGATCAATGCATAAATGAATCAATCTATTGGAAATAAGAATAAAGAAGGAGATCCTAGGTTTCCCTCTTAAAATGTGGTGTGTGTGAAATGGATGTGATTGTAAATGAATGTGATAGATTTAGAATGATTAAGGATTTGAATTGAAATTAATGATAGAAATGTACTAGCCTTGAAATATTGCAGATCAAAGATTGTTGTTTTCTGAGATCTGTAGACTATTTCTGGAGATGCTGATAGTTGATATCGAACCGGAACACAAAGACGGACAAAACCCAGAAATATTTTTCCATTTTGATGTCGTCTTATGAAAAAGGTCGACCCTGTACCACTTTTGCCAACTCGATCTGCTCAACTCCGAAAGTGTCCATGTTCGCACAGTCTGAAAGAAAACTGAAAAGGGTATCCAGATCTGGCCTCGGATCTACAGTCCCGAACCTGTACCTGCAAGAAAAATGTTTGTTTGTTGTTGGGGAGGGGTTTGCCTTGGTCAAACCCCGATTTAGGAATTAACCTTAAAATCAATAAAGTATGGAAAGCTAACAAGTAGTAGAATTGAATCTAATAGTGAAGCTATGATATTGAATAGATATGCAATTGTAATTCAAATGTAGCAAGTATGTAAAT
>MU228440.1:16750-82731 GCA_018584345.1 Thuja plicata
TCATCCAGGATCCTAAGGAAAGGAGAGGAAGACTCAGGATCAAAGGAACCCATAAGTCTACGACTTCTTCTAACCGGGATACTATAAGTAGGACTAGATGTGGTAAAGCTCATACACCAATACAATGAAAATGAACTAACACAAAATTTTGATCTATTGAATTTAAATGTAATTTGAAAGAACATACAAGATATAGCATAAAAAATGTAAATCTAACACCAAAAAAAAAGAAAGAGTTTTCTATCGTGGGTTCACCAAAATGTAAAGGTTGAAAAAGGGGTAAAGGATGATATAAGGTAATAAGGTAAGGGGGTTGATTTATTAATTGTTATTTGTGTTGATTTCATTAACCCTACTTTACACTTAATTGAATTGTATTGATTGTGTATTACAATTGTGATTAGGGAGAAGATATGATGCTCATTTTCTATCCTGAAATGCACAAATGGAAGATCCAAGTTGATCAACCCAAAATAAGGGTTAATGCACAAATGAATCAACTATTCAGAAAGAGAATAAATAAGGGGATCCTAAATTCTATTAATTGATTAAATGAATATTTTAATTACAGTAATTGAAAAGGATAGGAAGAAGAACTAACCTTACAAAATTGCAGATCAAAGAATGCTATTTTCTGAGGTTTGTAGACTATTTTTGGAAAAGTTGACAGATGATCCCAAATTGGAACACAGAGATGAAAAAAACACAGAAATATTTTCCTGATCTGATGTCATCTTATGAAAAAGGTTGACCTTGGCCCACAAATGTCAACCCTAACCCAATAATGTCGACCCTGACTTGCACAGGTCCGACAAAGAATCTGTTTGCGCCGTCTGAAAGAAAGCCGAAAAGGGTATCAAGATCTGTGTCCAAATCCACAGTCTTGAACCTATACCTGTAAGAAAAATAGGATTTTTTTTTGTGGGGTAGGGGTTTGCCTTAGTCAAACCTTGGTTTTGGAATTAACCTCAAATATATGTAATTAAAATTGTAGAAATAGACAAAGTAAATGCATAAATTCACCTTCCTTGTAAAAGTCCTTGTGGAGGATTCAAATCCTTGAATCCAAAAGTATGTATGCACCAATGGATCTATAATTTAGAATTTAGGATGTCTTCAATCTCTTTCTTTTAGATCTCCAACACCAAATCTTGAATGGGTTCTTGAATTGGAAGAATCTTAGAAGAAGGTGGATGGAGAGATCACCAAAAGGGCACCTATGTAGCTTGAATCCTTCAATGGCCTCCCATGGATCTCTTTGATGAATGGATGCTTGATGATGGATGAATCCTTGCTTAAAATATTTCTTGAATTCTTTCTTGAACTTCAATTGATAATCCTTGATCTCAATGGCTTAATTGTGCTTAGGTTTCAATAGAGGACTTAGAGAAAATGAGAGGAGAAAGGCTCCCTTTTATATGAAATTAGGGAACAATCATCTAAGGAGGCCGACATAGGAGAATTAAATTCCCATTAAATATTTTACCCCTAGGATAGGACCTATATTAAATATAATTTAGGAATCGATGCTTTAGAACCCGAAATAGCCGACTCGGAAGTGGGAAAACACTTTTTGCAAAGACCGACATCCAGAAACTGTGAGACCCCAGGATCTAAACCCTGGGTCAAGGTTGAGGTCAACCTTGACCTAGGTTAGGGTTGAGGTTGACCTAGACCTAAAAGGTTGACCCTGACCTTGAAGCCCAGAATCACTAGTCTGCAGTCCAGAATGTAGAAATCAAGCAGGAAAGAAGTGGAAAGAAGGACAGAATAGGGGGGAAGCCATGTCAAGATTAGGAACCCATTCTAGGTGCTTGATATGACCCCAAACCACTTACTCAAAAGGATAAACAAGTCTACAATGGAAGTGCTTCCATTTTACAACTATACACTTTTTAGGTTGGTTTCCCTTCCCTCCTTTAACCTTTGCTTTTGAATTCATTTTCTTTTCTCTCCCTTCACATTCCCTAGTTGTGTTTCTTTCCATTTTGTCGATAATTCCTAGGTTTCCCTTTTAACAGCCTTGATGCCCTTAGGTTTCCACATCCTTAGCCCTAGGACTTTAGGGGTCTTTCATAATTTCCTTCATATTTAGGGTTGTTTTTTTTAGTTTTTAGGTTTTCTTGTCTTCTCGATAGTCGCAGGTTTTTGGCCTCCAAAAGGATGAAAATAGACCCTTTTCATCAGATCCTGAAGCTTGGAAACACCAAGTATAGAACAAACGTCAGACTTTGAACTTGTGGACATTCAGTGTTTAAGAGGTCTCAAAACCTCCGACATCTGACACACTGAAAACAAGGTCACCCTAAACCTTCATCCTTTCGCATCAGAATATTTTGGCCTCTGGTTCTCTGAGAATGTCTCGCATCTTCGCACTCTGAATTCCTGAAAGGGGAACCCTCAACTTTCCTTCAGCCTTTCACACCTCATGAAATTTCAAAATTTTGTACGCTGAAGTTCTATTTCACCTTCGCATTCTACATGTCTAAAAGAACACCATTTTAGCCCCTTTTTCAGCTTTTAACCTTTCGCACCCCAACCATGTTTTCGATGTCCGCAAGTTTGAATGGCCGAAACTATACTAAGTTCATTTTTGAATGTTTTGGATCCATGACCTCTATTTTTTGAAGTTTTTTTAGTTTTATTTTCTTTTCTAAATTGTTTTTTCTAAATAAATGTCGATGTTTGTATGTTTCTCTTACAACAATTGAAGATGTCTTCCATCTTCAGAAAGGGGTAGACCGATTCTATGACTTTTCAGTCAACAAGGGCCTAAAGTGGTTTGTAGAACACACTCTAAAGGCATATGAAATCATCAATTGTGAGTACCTAATTCAATCCATACAAAAGAAAAATCTAGGAAGGATAGACTTGAGGAGAGGATACCTCAAAGATTACATCCAAGCTATGGTTACAATGTTGAGCAGGCTGTATGGACTACCTCAGTCCATTCAACTCAAAAATTGGATGTACCTGCTAATTGAGAGGATGAAAGGGTGAAAGGCCATGTTTGATTAGGCAACAATTCTAAGTTATATCTTAGATGAGCAATTAAAAATAGTAAAGTACAACCCCAAACTATATATGACCTCATACCTAGTGTACTTACTAGTATCAAGGGTATATTACCTGGGGCTGGTGAAACAAGGAGCCTTTGGCCAACCAAATGCATGGCCTTTCATAGTATACCCACAATTGAAAAGGAAGGAAAAGATGAACAAAAAAGTCCTGATTAAAGGGTGGTAAATGATGCATTCATCTTTGTGATCATCCATTCCATAGAGGGTGATTATGCCAAAAGGCTATCTACAAAGGTTGCAGCCAAGGTTAGGGAAATAGGGGCCTTTTACCTACAATTGAGAAGATTCACCTACATCAAGGTAGAAAGATCTACTCTCAAACACAAGAATCTTCCTAGATACCCTTCTGATTGGATCATTATTATAGAAATGACCAGATAGCTAGCAGATGCCTATGAACACATCAAGCAAAAAAAGAAGTACTGTTGGCATTTCTCTATATCAGTCGGGCCATATACTCTACAAGACATGAAGATATGCAATTCCTTGGCATTTGAGTGGGATGAGTGCCCAATATAGTTGCATTCACACATCTGGCCCAGGTTTGACCCTATAGGTACCTACAACCACATCATTGGTAAACACTATGTCCATGAGCCACACAGAGAGGATCATTGGATCAACTGCATAGATGATTACGAATTCTAGATAAAGGACTACTGCAAGATGACTTTGAAATTGGCAAAGGCTGCCTTAGAGATTGACCTTCCCCCTAAGGTTTGAGACAAAGACACATAAGATGTATTGGACCCTCTGTACAATAAAGATAAAATACACACCCGACCAATCCTAAATGTCAATATAGATAAATATGAGAATGATAGCATCGAATTCAAGGCAAGGCATATAATCAAATCTACCAGGTCATGGATAAGGAAACCTTTCCGAATGGATCCAATTCTATGAAGCTAAACCTTCCCACAAAATAGGACATGAAACATGGAGAGAAGCCTGTAATGCCTCTATTCAAGAAGGCTCCACCATAGAAACCATGGATGATGTACGACCATGAGCATCCAATTGTATATGGCTCCAATCCCAAGAATAAGAAGCCAAAGAAAAGGATGACTAGGATTATAACACCACCTCAAATTCACTCATCTGCCACACAAGGGGAACTCCCCACTACTTCCGGTCAATCTCCAATTATAAATACTGCCTTGGGAGAGAAGAAGAAGGTATACAAGAGGAAAAGAGTGTCCACCTCTCCGTAATTGGAAACACTACAGGAGGAAATAGAAGAGGAACAAAATGAGGAAGAGGATATACCTTTGATAAGGAGAACAAGATCCAGGGCAGTAGTATTAAGAGAAATGGATCTCAGTGATGATACACCTACCCATGGAGGGACATAAACACAAGGGGAATAGGAAAATCCTTTGGATGTCCTAGGTTTAGATGAGTTCCTCTTGTCTTATTTTGAGGGACTCAAAGGATTTGGAGATGAATATCAAGATTCCCTCCATCCAACAATGGAGGTTAATGCAGAAAGATAGGTGTCAGTGAACCCACAAGTAATTCTTACCCCACCTCCAACTCAATTCACAAATCCCACAGCAGATGTGCCATTTCCAAGAATGAATGTAAGTACAAGTAAAGAGACATGGACACAAGGTGTACCTACACCCTCTGAGGATAAAACTACCCACACTACTCTAGATAAATCACTAGAAATGGATGTATCTCATACTCCACCACCATCTCTTCCCATTCCTACTCCTATTCCACCACCATCTCTTCCAATTCCTACATCTCTTCCCACTCCTAATCCTACTTTGTCTTCTTCCCAAGCTATTGCCCAACCACCATCATCTCCACCACATATCTCTAACACTAATCCCCAAGTGTCATTGTATAAAGGGACAATGCCTCCTCAGACAATGTTGGAGTCAATAACTGGTCTTAGGGATGAAATCTTAGCCAGCTCTTTAGAGGATGAAGATGCAGAGAATAACAAAGAGAAAGATACTACTGGAGAAGGGGAAGATAAGAAAGGAGAAGGGGAAGACAAAGAAAGAGGGGGAAAAGAAAAAGAATACAAAGAGGAAGGAATACAAGAAGAGGGGATAACCCAAGATGAATCAGGCTCCACTCTGATACTAAATATTGCACCCTATGAGCCTGTCGCCACCTTTACAAAACCAACCTTTTTTACTAAAGAGATTAAACGAAGAAAAAATATATACACAGAAGAAGAAGAAGAAGAGGAAGAGGCAGACATGTCCTTCCTAGGCCAAGCCTTCCATCAAGATAAATCTAGTACGCTACAAGGACCATATCATATGTTACTCTGGACACACAGGGTCACTGGAAGGCATAGGTAGCAGTTCCCACCACTGGCATCATCTAGGCACAAATAACCCCGGATGATTATAATTTTGAGGAGGTTGATTTGGGGGAGCCTACAAGGGAAGGGAGTAAGATTCTAGCAGCATTAGGACTCAAACATGCTTTGGGTTTTATGGGTAAGGATGAGGAGAAGATCAAGGCATTAACTGAGCAAAACTAGGCTTTAAATAAATTTATTCACAAGATGGTGGGTCATATTGAACCAAATTTTCTAGAAACCACATTGCAGGTTCTCCTTGAAAAGAAAGCTGCTCCAGAATTGTCAGAATGAATGACTCCTTTCTTACAAGCATGCACTGAATGGAAGAATAACTTTGAATAGTTTGGAGAAGGAGTTATCAAGACAAACTTTAGACCTTTTAGAGGCATCCTGGTGGAAACCACTAAATTTTTAGAAATGATGGAGAGTGATACGTGGTTAGATTTCAAAATTGACCAAATAACAGACCGCCCTCTGGGACCTCAAGATAATCATGAAGAAACACTTCCAAATTTTGGTAAAGGTATACAAAGGTGTGAAGCTAGACACTTTTGGCACATGGATCAAGAGTATATCTAAAATTATTAAGGTTTGCAAGAAATATCTAGACCGCTTACGCCAGAAACATGAGGGAGTTATGAAATGGGTGGAACAAATAGAAAATTTCTTCATAGGTATCAATTTGGAGCTATACCAAGATGAAGGACATTAGATTCTGAGCCCAGCTAAAGAGATCATACAAAAATTCAAGGGTATCTTGGCAGAGGTCAGTGAAAAAGAAGACCTCTATTAGCTTTTCTACTTCAAAGAAGACATGAAGAGAATGGTAGAACATGAAGAAGAAATAAAGTTCTTCGCTTTAGAATTGACCCCTTTCAGGGAGAAACAAGAACAACACCTCGGTAAAGTGGAAGAGTAGGAAGTGGATTATGAAGAGGTCTAAGAGATAGTACAAAGGCTACGAGAATCTCACCTAGACATACTTCCATAGTTTCCGCTCAAAGGAAATTCTTCTAGACTAATCCAAATTTTGAACTGGGAATTTCTCCAGAGTTAGATATTTTTGCAAGGGCCATTTTTTGGCCTTTTGGCCTCTGAAAGTCTAAAATTTTGAAGGAACCAAAACCAGTTTTCGGACTTAGTGAATTTTTCCTCCATCAAAATTTAGAGCCAAGGTCGGGGTCCAAATTTTAGGCCATTCCAGCATGGGAGATTTTTTACATTAAAGCAGAGTTCCATATCAGATGGATCCACAACTGGTGTTCATTTTTGTATAACTAGAGGCCTTTTATTAGTCTTCACCACATAGGGGACTCCAAGTGGAGATTCCAAGGGAGAATTCAAAGATCCAAAGAAAGACTATAGTTAAAGATGGTGGAGCTCCTCTCTCTCTCTCTCTCTCTCTCTCTCTCTCTCTCTCTCTCTCTAAGCGAGTTTGACCCTATATTCATGGGAAAATTAATTGTAAATGGATCAAGGATCCATGCAAAATGTCTAGAATTAGTTTGGTAGTAGTTTTCTTTAGGAAGCTTTAGTTTTAGTTTGTTTTCATTATTTTTAGAGTTGCTAATGCCCTAGTTTTGGGGCTCAAAGTTTTTAGATCAAATCACTATATATTGTAATCAAAATAATGTAATATGGGGGATCTTTGATGCAATAAAGAGATACAATTAGTGCTTCATTCAATGTGTGATTATTTTGTGTTGTCTGAGAATTTTATGAATGTGTGTTTGCTCATTCATTTCTTTCAAAGAGCCAATTGGTTTTATTGTGTTTTTGATATGCAATTAATTAGATTGGAGTTTGTTGTTATTCATCAATATTGCTATGATGAATAATTGGGAAAGATAATTTTGTTGGTTCAACAATAAATCCATCTTGTGTGTGTCCACATGCTTGTGGCTTCATGATTTTGATAGATTTTGAAAATATCATGTATTCATACATTTTCCTCTCCAAATGATTGCATCTATTGGGTATAGAATTGCGACATGTTATGATCCATATTCAGTGGGTTCTAATTTTTTTTCCATCATTTAATTTGGAAGAATGGTTTGGAGACGGTTTATGTCTGTTAGGATTTCATTTTTAGCAAATTTGTTTACACTCTCATTACCCAAATCTTTTGTTTTTATTTGACAATCTAGATAATTAGCTAGTCATCATAAGTTTCAACATAGATTTTCATCATTAGTAAGCTACATGCATTGATAAATTGGAAAATACAAAAATAAGTACTAAATTTGTTTTGAAGTTTGACATCTTGAAAGTACCAGCAAATGCCTCCTTGTGAACATTCACATTTATCTTCAACTAAGTTTATTGAGAAGTTTGTACCACAACCACGTAGATCCTTGGGAATAACTTTGTTATTATTTCAAGAAAGGAAATCAAATCTTGAAATCATAGCAATTGACTTGTATTAAAAAAATGCTCAATAGTTTCAAATTAAATTGTTATATTATTTTCAAAATAATAACATTAAGGTTTCTTTTAACATATGCTGATGATAATGCATTTTACTCCATATTAATGTCTTCACATTAAATGCAAAGCAGTGCCAATGAAAAGGTATTTTTCAAGTTAATATCTATGTTCATGCGAGATGCAAATGGACCAACCAAAAGGTTTCCCTAATGGTACATATTTTTATTTCCTTGGTCACAACTTGTGACCATTAAGTTAATATTGAAACCTTTATATTAATCACCTTGTAAACATGCATAAGATCACTGTCATACCAAAACTACAATTGAATTGTCACTATACAGAAGAACCTTGTATATTAGCACTGAATAATTAACATATATATTACCATTACGTCTCTGTAAACTTCAATACTAATATGAATAACATAATTGATTTCAATCAAATACTCCTTTGATGCCATGTTATTGCAATATAATATAAACTTGAATATACTGAATTATCATAATGGTAAGCTCACATAGATGGACAAAAACCATTGTCATTACCAATGCCATTACTATTATCATCACTGGTCATAATAATGAAATAATATATCACTAAAAATATGAACTGATATCACTGAGAATATGAACTATATTCTGAATATACCCTTATCAAACTAATCATCACTGAGTTACTCAATGTCCTAATACTAAATACTGATCTAGATTATTGTGTTTGGCATCAAGGACACTCAAATCCAAAGGAGAGGATAAAAAAAATTTCCCTTTGTCCTTGGTGACAAATACAATAATATCTCCCCCTAGTTGGATCAAAGGACAAAGAAGAGAAGACATATCAAACGAAAATATGTGAATACAATCTATATGAATACTAAATCAGTATACTTGAGAGCTGTTGTAGAATGAAATCACCCAAAAACTAAGTATCAATCAAACTTAAAACTTCATCAGTACTTTAAATATTAGTTGAAAGCTATCAAATCATATGAATCAAACTGATCAAGATATTGTTGGAATGACTATGGAAAGTTGGGACTGAGAGGGGAGGGGTGAATCAATACCACTAAAATTTTTATAAATGAAACTGCCTATAAACCATATACTGTTGTTTTCTATTTTATGAGTTAATAAATTTGAAATGAAAGTAGTATAAAGCTTATAAAACATCACATCAAAACAATAAACAATAGAAATCACAACTCCATGATTTTGTTTACACAAAAATCCTTGGTTAGAGGATAAAACTGTAGTGGGGATGACACCCACAACCTTCACTAACTATAGTATAAAGGGTGCTCGGTTAGAGATTACAATGTTAATCCATTTTGATAGTTTACCCGGTTAAGAGTATAAAAAGACTTGTTAGGTCTACCTGGTTAGAGGATTTTTAAAAACTCTACACTTAGAGATGTACCATGTTAAATGTTTTACAAATACAAGATTGGTTAATATCTGCCCATTATTGGGATTTAATGTTCTCAATACAATAGTATCAAATACTCAATAATATCTGTAAAAATGAATCAAATAAAATTGTTGTTCAAAATCTATGTTCTCTGATATGTGTTACCTCAATCTCAAACTGTAACACTACTTAGATATGATCTAATGTAGTTGAATTTATGCTCGGTGCTCTTTGTTCCACTCTTTGTTCTTCAAATAACTCCTTTAACTTTCTTAGCAATAACTCTTAACAACTTTCTTCAACAATATCAGCCTCCTCTCTATATCATATTCTTCTCTGTAAGTCATCCATTATATATAAGAGTTTATGCCTCTTAATCTTATGTGTTAGGTTGCTGTGAATCCTTCTTAACTGTTAGATCCTCTTTTCCACTCGGTGACCATGTCACTTTTACCTCGGTACTTGTTGTTTTTCTTGATACTAGCAAACTTTCTTTTGCCTCTTGATCTATTCCTTAGATATTCACTCTGATTTATTTGAAACGTTGATCATGTAAAAAACTATTATAAATTCTTGTAATAATGTAATTAATGTTGTGAAAAAGCATTAAATGTGATCTTATCACATTTTTGACTCGCTGTTAAACTAAGTTGAGTAACTCCTTCATCTCAGTTATAAGAAATTTAGTACTCTGTGATTATCCACTCGGTGTCCTTCATTGCATTCGGTGTATTGTAACACTTGGTAACTGTAGACGGTACTCGGTCTTTAACTCTTTTGCACTTATACTGACTTCTCTCTTATGTATGACTTCATCGACTAGTCAAATATATGACTAACTCCTTTCACTAATTGGTTCTTCTTGACTCTATGAATTTGACATAAACTAATGACAACAAAATATATCTTATAGAGATACCAATCTCCCCCTTTGGCATTAGTTGGGCATTTTTGACAAAAACTTTCAAAGTCACCAAAATTTGTAACTCCCCCTTAGATGTTACACTCTATACATATCTTTCCCTTTTTTTATTTTCACATATATACTATTTTTAATGTTTTTGACTATAAATACATATACATATACATAGTTAATTATCCCCCTTTTTTGATAAAATTTTCCAAAAGTAATACTTATTTCTCAAAAATATGTTTATACCTCTGTTGTATCCCTCAAAATACAGTCTCCCATGTGTCTTGAAAATTTAAAGCATAATAACATGCTCGTTAATATCTGATGCTAGGCCAACAATACTATCCAGTGAGCTAACATTTGGATAATCAACTAAATATTTGGCTTTCTTTAGGTGTATTTTCATCAATTGGATATGGGGAATCAATAATGATTGGAGTCCAAGAAACTCCAATCTAAGCTTATCCTCTTGTTGTCTCAATGAAACTTGAACTCCCATGAGTTCTTGAATTTTAGAGTAATAAAACTGGAATGATCTAGGCTCGGTAGTTAACTACTTAAGTTTCTCAATCAGCTCTTTCTCAATATCTGCTTCCTTCTTTTTGATTTCAACAGTAAAGTTTGAAAGAATATAAAACTTTTGAAATAATGTTACGATGGATGCGAGTTTGTTCTCAATATATGTACATAACTAAGATAGAGTTACCTTGTCAACATCAATGTCTTTCAATAAATATTCCATCAACTTCTTCTCCATAGATTCCTTGTGAATCTTTAGCATGTACTTGGTCATGTCCTTGTTTGGTCCTTTGATCCACTGGACTAAATTTCCAACTTGGTCTAGTAGGGATTTAGATTCATAAATTGTAACTTCAAGAATAATTTCCAGGAAAACCTTCTTTACATTGTCTAAGATGCCTACCTTTTTCTTCTTTCCTAATAACTTGTCTTTCTCAGCCTTTTGAGCTACAATCTCTGCATAAATGCATAATTGTTGGGAATTCATCATATTTGGGTATCCCTTTGGTATGATGATAGGCTTGCTCAAGTCAATGACTTGTTTCCTCTTTTAATCTTTTTTTTCTCAATCAATCTGCTCTGTCTAGTAGAGCATTTGGAACATAATGCCTTAGTTGCATCTAGTGACTTGGTATGTGTACCAGCTATACTTTCTTCTAATTTTACTTCTTCTATGGGTTTCTCTTCTTCTTTCTGTCCATCCTTCTGTATTGCTTCAATATTTTCCTTAAGTTCTGATTCCTGCAACATTTCACTTTGTGTGTCTGGTGTATTTTGTACATTGGTAGGGTCAGTAGGTGGCTCTTCATGTTGTCATCCCTTAGTGTCAATAGGTTCATCAACCTTTACCTCATTTGTAGCTGTGGATGTCTTGGTTGTGATGGTGTGTGTTTCTGGTGTAGTTTTAGTAGAAACATCTTGTACATTAGGGTAAATGAGTATTTCCTCAATTATCGGTTTGGTACTCTGTAATAATGAGTAATCAACATCCATGTACTCGGTATCCTACACTTGTACTTTCATCATATATTTATCTTTTGATATCTTCCTTACTGGATATTCTTCCTCAAGTAAGTCCTCAATGATAGTCTCCACATTGTCAGTAGTTATATCAATTGGATCTATTTTATTGGTACTTTCCTTTACCTGATCATAAATTGTATCATCTTGACTCTTCTCAGTTTCCTATTTCTCACTATCATCTACTTGATATATTTCTTTCCATTTTCTAGTTGTATCCTTCTCTACTAGTTGTAGGTATCCATTCATTATTCTTAGGGCTCTTCCCTTGACTAGAAATTTATTTGAATTTTTCTTCAATGCTTCTACAATTTTAGATGGTTCCAGGTCAGGAATAATATGCACAAGAGATCTCTCTCATCTCCTTCTCTGCATTAATTGCATACTTCCACCTTGCATCAATTTTATTGTAAAGTTCATATGGTAGCTTATCTGCAAGCTCTATAGGTGTCACTTTGTATCTCATATAAGTAACAAAAACTACATCTTCAAACTTTTTATTATCTTCTTCATTCCTCTTCAGATAATTAACTTTCCTAAATCCTCGAAATCCCCCCAAATCCTTTAATCTATCTAGAAAGTCATCAAGACTTAGTGGAACTACCGAGAGCTATGCAACATGTATAGATTTGTTAGGCTCATCATATTTTGTATCACTCTCTTTTCCAAGCAATAATCTTCTCATTGTTCTAGCAGGTTATTTCTTGCCTCTGGTTCTCTCATAATCTTTCCTTTTAGTTGAATTACCTCTACAACTTTATTCTCTGTAGGTTGTACCAATGATCTAGTGTTCCTTGTAATACCTCTCTTACTCGGTGAAGGCAATAGTACATTTTTCTTCTCAACCACTACAAGGGCTTGTGCATTCTCAGTTTCCAAAGTATCATCAACTCCAAGAATCCTTGATAAAACATTAATTATTTTACTTTCTTTCTTAATTGACCTAGGTACCAAAATACCTTTCTTGATTTTGTCTTTGACTTCCTAATAAGTGCCATATCTCTTTTCATTGGGCTCAATTGGTTTTGTTAATAAGACTTCAATTTTCTTTGAACCAATATCAATGTACATTTCATATCCCATCAGTTGAATCCATTCAACTCTCAGTTCAATAGATTTGACTATAGAAACATCTATTTCTACTTCAAAACATATTTTATCTTGGTATTTTGCAACTAGTTGAGGTGGAACTCTATATCTTGTGTGCATTCTAGCTTAGAAATTCAAAAAATAGTTAGACATGATTGCATCAAAATTATCTCCTAGACTTTCTATAAACTCATGTATCTGATATATAACTGGCCTATCAGTCTTCCAAACTACATCTCCAATGGAGGGAAATGAATTTTGGTAGTAGAAGAAAATACATACCAACAGTGAACCAAATTTCAAAGTGTTGGTGTTTGCCTTCCTGATTGTCTTCATGTTGTCATCTATTTGCTTCAGAAAATTTTCATAGAGATCTATCTATAGTCCTTTCTCCACTATCTTGTATGCTAGAATAGCTACTCCACATGGTACATTTTCCACTCAGGATGATTGAAACACTCGATAAGATATGATGTTTCATGCATACCTTAACTTAAGATTTATCATAGTAGATATTCTCATTCCTTTGCTATCCCATTGTTCCTTGGTTAGCTCAGTGAGCTTACCCTTGTCAATCTTCTTAATCACCTTAGGTCAATCTCTGATAGGGAATCTAGTGATGATGTGCAACACATCCTTAGTTATTTTAATCGGTTCATCCAACCACATGAATTGGTCGTGTACTCAGTTGCGTATCATCCTTACCCACTCAGGGTTGAATACCCTCGGTAAGTGTATAGCATGAAACAATATTGAGCACATATTTTCCTTTTTCCACCTTCTTTACAGGTCTCTCCAAGATTAGTAACTAGGAATTTATTCAATTGTTTTCTCAAACATATAATTTCTTCTTTAAGAGAGTTACAATTTTTATCTTTAGTTTTAAAAGTTTCTTGAGTAGCCTCAAGAATACATCTATTCTCTTCTAACTAAATTTTTAAAGAGGCAATAGCCTATGAATCATTTTGGACCTTTGTTTTTAAGTCATTTTCTTCTCTTTTAACCTTTTAAATTTATTTTAGAGCAACCTTTAATTCTCCTCAATAATCTATTTCAGATTCTAAATTTTCTGGTACTAGACTATCCCAAGATTCTGTTGACGGGACTTTGTGACTGGTCCTATCAACAGTGATAAGTTGTCATCGGGTACCAGGGTACTATCCAACTTCTTCTGTAAAGGTTTTTTTAAGAATGAATTCTCTAGGCCTTCAAGCACCTAAGTGTTGGGCTTCGACGGTGCGAGGAAGCTAAGTTGGGCAAGTGACTATTTTGTTCGGGGGGATAGCTGGTTTTACTCATCTTCTTCAGGGATTTCAATGATGGGTCAGGGTTTCCTTCAAGAACATTAAGTTTACAAAATAAACATCAAAATATAGGCCAAGGTTAGAGTTTATTACTTCTACTTATAGTCATGCAACATATTTCCAATATCAACAATGCTCCAAAGAACTACACTAAATACTGAATACATACATAACCAACGATTCATACGTGTTCAATAGGAAGGGGAAATGAGATCATTAATATTAAAAAAACATCAGAGAAAAGGACATTAGAAACATACAACACGAAAATATATTGCTAACTTGGAGATTAGAACATCAACATCATTGCCACAACTGTTCTTCCTTCTTCATTAACTCAAAGTGTTCCAACATCACTGGTGTGTACATCCATGGCTCCAAGGGAGAATCTAATTATTAAGAACTACTGAAACAACTGGAAATGCAAAGAAAACTATCTTCTATTACTTGCTAGACTGCAAAATCATCAATTTTGCCAACCCTTGTTATGAGGTCGGACCTCTTATTTATACACATAGTTTTCCCTAAAACTAACCTAATCTAACTGTACACTCAACATATAAAATATATTATCTGATGGCTGGTACTACCTGCACCACTTATAATAACCTCAAAAAAAGTAGAGGTTTGACAATATGGAGGAAGAAGACAAGAAGAGAAGTTGAAAGAATCGGCATAGAAGAGAGTGTCAGGGTATTAAAAGAAGAAATCAGATATTCTTAGTATTCAGGGCATCACGCCCCATCAATGCAAAATGTGGCTCACTCTCTTTGATGCACCAGGTGGTAAATGCGGGAGTGATGCCATGGGGAAATCACCTATCAAAGCTATCCATCCTTCTGAAATGCCTTACCGTGATCACCTACCTGCTAATCCCACTATTAACTACTAGATAATGACCAGTCGGTTCCAGGGAACCTAGATAGGGGTCACTGTAAAAAAATACAAAACTTTCGATCTGAAACTCCAGAGTCTGGGAGCTTACACTCAAAGAATAAATAATTTACAAAATTGCACCCTATTGGTGAGAATCTCCAGAATCAAGAGAACTTTATTGCGCCTTGTATGTTTTGAAAGCTTCCAAGAGCTGGGGAATTATCTCTTCATCGACACCCCTAATGCACGCCTGGTGGTACATGGCCACCTCTATTTTCTCACCCAAATCTAGGGCATTCCCTTTAAATTCCACGACCATCTTTGCGGCATCATGGACCTAGAGCATCATGCAAGATAAACATGACATCCTCACTCTGTCAAAATCTCCCAGGGACTGATACCATGATTCCATTAGCTCATCAAACTTCCCCACAACATTATCTACCAAAGTACATGTATCTATACTGAAGGGATCGACTCTTGAAACACTGGTAACAAATGCCTTGAATAAATTCAAAGAATATTTCACTTTGGGGACTTTGTCTTTTAGGGCCCCTACCAGTTGCTTGCTAATCTCCAATTTGAAATCAAGTCTAGAGTGCTGGACCCAGATAAAATTGAAAGAATCCTCCCCCAAAATTCCCATCTCTATGATGGGTTCCTCTCTGAGATTCACGAGCTCTCCTAGCTTGCTCATCCATGCCTCATATTGCTCGGTCTCTCCCTCCCATATAGAAATGGTATTTATGGCATGGTGCAAAATGTTTCTAGCTGTGTGCAGGTCTGGGAGAGTTGTCACTATGAAATGTTAGACATTTCCTACCTACTTGGCCACCCAGTCCTCGACTGCCTATACTTTCTTCTTCATATTCCTTCACGCATCGATGTCACCTTGTAGGAGTGGTGCTCCGGATGCAGAATTTTCCAGCTAGATTGCAACCAATGGCTGTGCCAACTCTATCAATAGCCCGATGAGATTTAAATTCTTCTCCTTCTCTTCTTTCAGTCTTTGGGATTGCTTACTGTAGCGGGCCTCAATTTTCCTGCTAGCCTCTTTCAACAGGTCTAGTTCACCCTGCTTATCCCTCTTTCCCAGTGGTACCTCTATGACTATGTATTTTGCAGCATTGACCACTGCTTCCTCTTTGTCTGGGGGAGGTGTCACAATGACTGTGACTGTATCTCCACCCGGACCAGTTTGAATGGAGTGGAGAGTTTGGGCCTTCTTTGGCTTGGGGATGCTTTGATTTTGTGCCATCGTCTCAGCCAAGGAGAGATGGGATTTTGCCACCACCAGGGCCTTTCTCTTCTTGTATTCCACCAACCATTGTGGTGGCAGGACCGGCCTTGCTACTAGGGCTTGATCATTTGAGACTCCTTTGGGGTTCTACTACTCACCCCTGATGTTCAGAGTCTTTTTGGACTCTTTCTATGTGTTCTCGAGACCACCTGCATTATCCACCTTAGTGGTATCAATATCCTCTGCCTTAGTGTCCCTATCCTTAGCAGCATCTATGAGATCAACATCCATATCTCTGGGGTTCTCCCCCTCATCATGATGTTGTTTTTATTCTTCTCCAACATCATCTGCTAGGACATTATCCTCCATTGGCTTATCCTTTAGAGGTGGCGAAGGTGCCCGAACTAGATCTGACTATAGTATTACAGGGATCACCTTGCCGAATGTCACACTGCCCTAGGTGGGCAGAGGTGTCTAGAGCATGGTGACTGAGGTTATAGTTTCTCCCGTAGGTCTGGTTCCCTTAGCCAAAGCTAGATGCTCATCTTTCACTTGCCTCCTTTCTCCTATTTTGGTCTCTGAGACTGGGATTTCTCAAACATCTATAATGTCCACTTATTCTGGTTCTTTTTCTCTTTTCACCTGAACCTATTGTTCTATGATGACCTCTTTATCTGGTATCTCCCCTTCAATAGGGATCACTACTTCTTCCTACACATCAATCTATTCTACCACCTTCCCTATATCCCCTTGTAAATTTACAAGCTCATTCATCTCGAAGATGTCATTGAATTCATCATGTGGAGGCGAGGTCTCCAGGGGATTCTCTAGTTCAGGGGAGTCTAGGATTGTCTCCACCTAGGGGATGTTAGACATCCCAAGATCTATATCTGCCCTTGGCTAAGGAACATTTGTCTTTTATTTCTTCCTCCTTGTTACCAATGGGGGTCTGGCATCCAAAATTGCCACTCGTTCATCCTTTGCTCCCATCCTTGCTACTTGGACCATAAGTTTTGCAAGTGAGGGGACCCAGAAGGGAGGGCAGGTTCTGTTGGACTAACTGGGATGCCAAGCTGGATGCTTATTTCTTCCTTCATCTGGTGGCACATTGCCTGCTAAAGGTGCACCTGTTCCGCAACAGGAACTATAACTATGGATAAAATTTAGGTCAGGGTACCAACTTTTCTTTTCCCTCTATCATTTCCTTGCACGAAGGTTTTGACTCCTGAAGTGGATCCTTGCAAAAACAAGCCAACTCTGCGAGTATTCTTTGGACATAGCTTTTGAACATATGCATGACTACATTCAATCACATCGTGGGTGATGTCCTCAATTGCTGGGCTTTCTAGGGTGTCCCAGTCTACCAGAGGGAGATCCATTTTTTCTACTCCCTTAGCCTTGTATTGTGGGTCTTTTGTGGACCTAGTATCTAAAAATTCCTTAGGAAAGGTCTAAAGCTTAAGATGCTTCATCATACCTTGTATCATTATGACAAAATGTTGATTCTGGACTTCAAAATCATCTTGGCAATTTGCCTAGAAATCCTTTATGTGAGGCTTGTGGGGTCTGACACCCGGGGCAATGTCGATGCTATCTTATCCAGCGAGTCAAAATTCTTCTGGTCCAAGTAAAATTCTGCCAGTCCCAGACACTTTAATTCACCATCGGCCTCTTTTTTCGCTACAAGGTTGCAAGTGTAGTTCCCGCAGGTGTTTGGGAATAGAATATTGGTGACCTTCTTCAATGAAAAGAATGCATGATGCTCCAGGATATCTCTACAATATTACAAAAGAAGGATCCTATCCCTACAATGCTTGGGCAATAGGTAGGGTTTCCCGGAGAAGCCAGTCACCCGAACGTAGGAGTGTTGTTGAAACTAGAGGTAGTAATGGTCATAGGTGCTGACCAAAGTCATTGCCTCTTTTGAAAGACGGTAACTAGCATCCCAAGTGGGTGTAATAATATTATAGTAAATGAAGGCATCATTTACTCTGTAGAAACTGGGGAAACTGGCCTCCCATTGTATTTTTTGGAAATAGTCCCATAGAGCATTTTGGCCCTTGTGAGTCCCAAGCATGCCAGCAGTGAGTAATCCCCTGGTTATGGGTTATTGCTGTGCCAGTTCCCACAAGACATGAAGTCATGCACAATTTGGAGTTCTGGGTGACCCTGACGAGCTGGGTATCCACATGATTGGCAATGATAGTGACCTAATCAAAAGTTTGTCTGGTGAAGGTTATACCGAACAAGAAGTAATACATCCATGTCAAGAATTCTCAGGCATGGGGTTCCCCAAAGACTCTGCACAAGGAGACGATCTCCATTTGTATGCTTTCTTTGAATTATGGTCGGGGATCTCCAACTTCATCTTTTTGTAATCTTTTCTCAGTGTCTTAAGCCAGTTAGAGTTGAGGTATTGTCAGGCAATGTGCGAGAGCTTCTCAAATTCATTCAATGTCAAGGCCCAGGTGATAACAGCAGCATTGGTGAACTGGGGGATCCCTAGCCCCGAATAAAATGTTGTGGTGTCTATAGACACCAAGGGTGTTATGTAGCCTAACAGAAGAGGAGCGAAAAGCATGACAGCCTAGACCACTGTGTTATAGTGGTCTACCAATGTGAGAATAAGCTTTGGAGCCTGCACTAAGTAGGGAAAGTAGGCAGCCTTGAGGATTCCAAAGGTGACCACATTGAGTGCCATTAGATCTCCGACCTTGCACTAATTGAACATTATTTTTACCAAGGCTTACATTTTGGCCCATGCTCTGACACTTGTGTCGGTGATCAACTATAGCTTGGAATCTACCTTAGATCCTAGAATGGTTTCTCCCTTCAGATATTTCATTGTTAGTGGAAGCTTTTCTAATGCCTTCTTGTCCTTTTTCTTGGCGACTGCCCTTGTTGAAGTACTAGGGAGTTCCGCGCTCTCGGGTGGAGAAGACACTTCATACATGATTGATATGTGAATTTAGCGGCAACCTGCAAGACTAGACAATCATCAATATAGATAAAATAAGAGAATTATATATTCCAAAGATTTTATCATCACCTCGTATCTGTTCCTGAAAAGGTCTTAGTTTGCATCAAACCTCGAATATATATATATAATGAAATGACTTACTTGGGAATTTTATATATTCCTAGGGGTTCCAGGGATTCTAGTTCATGCAATGAATGAAGTGAAGGTCAAAGTGGAACTTGAGACCCAGAGTCTAGGAAACTGACCTTTATTGACATGATCGCTAATTAGCCATACTTAGGCTGACATGGGGCGTCACATAGTCATGCAATAAAGGGATTAATGGTATTGAAGGTGACCGCTATCCAAACACATGAGAGAATGAATGCCACATGGGCTGGTTTTGAATGCTCACTAGTGGGAGAAAGAATTAAACCTGCCATTAAAGCAGAGATGATGGAGGAGAGAGAAAACTTACAAACTTGACCAGGTGAGGTGCCGAGTTTGAGTTTGCAAACACCAAGTGGGCGAGCTCAACAATTTGGATAAACACAAAAGGGAATGGTGAGCTTTCCACTAGATGAGGGGAGGGAATAAATAAGAATGTATAGGGTTCACATACAAACACAAGCCGCAATCACTTATGGACAGAAGGCTGAAGAAAATTTTGGAGATAAACCCAGAAACACACCTATTTATAGCTAATTATAGATAATCTACAAAATTCATAGAATGTACACAAGAATTGCATTATTTTACAACCGCACAGAGGGCAAACAACCCTATGGTAGAGCCATCCCACCAATGAGAGGCGACAACACAGAGCAGAATGGGAAATGGAGAAAATGGAAAGAAAAGAACAAAAGAAAACAAAAACAAAAACAAAAACTAGAAAGTAGAGAAGACAAACCAGAAAGGCCTACCTTAGAAATGAGGGGTGTGGGAGGACAAGCACAGGAGGTTCTCTACAACTGATTAGCTTCAAATGACCACAAATGCACAACTTCCAATCACTGTTAAGTACTGTTCAAGCTTTGGAACAAATCACACTTAGTTGCTGCTAAAATCACCTTAATCACTTTGAATCACTCTGGGGTAATTTGTTCACAGTAAATGTAACAATGACTGGTGAAACCCTATTTATACTCTTAGGGTAAAACATCCCACTTTCCTTCCACAAATCCTAAGAAAGGCAAACCTTCAAACTCCGGGCCCGGGGATCCCATGCAACTGCACCCTCAAACAAAAGAGGAAATGGTGACAGAGTATCTCGGAGTCCAGAATCTGGCTGGAACAATGAAGACAAAAACACTCTGGGACCAGGTCCCAGAGGAAGAGAAACCAAGAGGAAAAAGAAAACAATGACCCCGCAGAGGCAAAGGCCAGAGGAAAACAAAAGGAAAAGAAAACAAGGCAAAATAAAAAAGGGAGACCCAACATTTTTCCAACAAAATGTAGGGACAAGTATGCAGGGCATAACAAATGGTGACTCACTGGGATGAACACCTTAGCGCATTTGAGAACTACAAAATCTCTGGTTAGTAAAACTAGAACTCACCTTTACCTAGAGTATTCTTCTTGCAAGGCATGAGGTGTTTAAGAAAATCCAACTCATCATTAATTCAATCCTTTAGTCTTTTGTCATTTGTGAAGTGTGTGCTTTGAAAGAAAATCAAACTGATGATTTCTAGGAGAAGCAGAGAGGAGGCACTGAATACATCAAACCAAAATCAATACATCTTGCACGATCCCCCAGATACCAAAATTCTCTACTCTTCATTGTTCTTTCTTTTCTTTTCTTTTGAAGATGGGGAAGGCGGTACTTCTTTCACTGTGAACCTTAAGCATCACTAATTTTTATAGTGGTACTTCTTTCACCTTGCCATTCATTTTAATTCGCTAAATAGGAGAGACATTCTGGACCCAAGATATTTTTATGATTTTCAGATTTGGCCAATAACTAGTACAAACAATCTTCCCTCAAGGAACATGCGATTACTTGCTTCTTAGATTTTATGTTAACTGATGTTGAGATTTTTAAGATATGAATCTGATGAAGATTACCCATAACCTTTTACCATACATACAAAATGACTCTGAAGTGCAGACAAATTCCACCATCTTAATAATATATTCCAGACTAACCAAAATGCATAAGGTACCTTTCTAGGGACTAGATGTCATGTGAAGCATACATGTCTACAAGAAGGGGGGCAACAAGCCAGGAACCTGGAAAACAAACACAAAACAAAAATAAAGCAAAGACAAAAAAAAGGAAGGCATCCTTGGAGGACCACGGATAACTTATTTACAAGGACAAGGTACTCCAAAGGAACACCAGGAAATTATATTTACAAGCAAGAAATTTTACATATAATACAATTTTGAGAAAACTTACCACCTGCCTCATTTGAAGTAGTGTTTGAGGAACTATCCATTGACAGACAATGGGATAACTTCCCCGGTCATGGTACTGAGGTGATAAGTATTAGCCCCATAGATTTTAGAAATTAGATATGGTCCAAGCTAGAGCCTTTGAAACTTGGTATGCTTTCCTTTCTTCTCTTGGGCCTTATCCCACAGAAGGACTAGGTCCAAACCTGAAAGGCTTTGTATTGGGCTCTCTGGTCAAACCATTTCTTAAAGACTTCTTGGTGATGTGCAAAATGTTATAGTGTCATGTCTCTTTGTTCCTCCATTCTCACCAGGTTTAGGAGTTAAACCTCCACAATGTTGTCCCGATTGTTAAATTCCTACATAAACTATAAAACTAAGATTTGTAAGTTGATAGGGAACACAAGATTTTGGCCGTAAACTAGATGAAATGGGGAATTCCCCAGTGCTACCTTGATTCTGATATAGTCTACCAAAAAGTGAACCTAAAATTTTGGTGCCAGTCCTGGGGGTTTTGTTCTAACAAGTGTTTAATCACCTCTAGCAGACTTTTATTGGTAGACTCAGCAACACCATTACCCTGGGGGTAGTAGTTGCTAGAGAACTTCAAGGTGATCTTCCTCTCGTAGGTGCATTCAAGTAACTGTGCTAAAGAAAACTCTAGACTATTGTCACACACTATAGCATATGGCATTCTGAATCTAGTGACTATGTTTTCTTCCAAGAATTTTATAACTACATCCGCCATGTTGTTTTTACATAAAATTGCCTCGGACCACCGGGTACAGTAATCGGTCGCAGTTAGAATATACCAGTGGTTGACAGATGATTTGGGGTTGATTTCCCTACTAAAATTGAACACCTATTGGGTGAAGGGTCAAACTTCAAAGACCAGCTGTAAAGGCATGCCTGGGTTTTGCTCATGATGGGCTATGGTTTGACAAGTGTGGCACTTCCTCACGTGAGCGTAGACATCTTTGAAGATGAAGGGCCAATAGTATCTAGCCCAAAGAATCTGGTGGGTAGTGGCATTAGATGAGACATGCCCAGTTTTGAATTGCCCATGGAATTATTCTATCATTTTGGTAGCTTGGTTTCTATCTATGCACCAGAGGTAAATCACTTCAAAAATTTTGCGGAAAATCATTCTATTTTTTATCATGAAGTGTGTGCTTTTCATTTGCAGGGTGCGAGATTTTTTGGGGGGAAGCCCCTCTAGGCATCTTTTATTGAGAAACAAGTATACCATGGGTCTTGAGTGATGAACTCCATTGTATAAGTTTGACATTCAATGCTTGGAGTTACTTCCGCAATCGCTCTACACAGTCCCTAGCCTCAGACTATCTCCATTGGTTGCATCTCTATATCATATTCTTGGATGATGGCCATACATTTCCCCTATCATTCACCCAGTTCACTCTACAGTAGTAAAGATTTAATAGCATGGTCTGGAATGATAGCATGCACCTTGCTCTGGAGAATATAGTGCCAGAATTTCTTCACAGCCCATACTGGAGCAAAAGTCTGCTTTTCCAAAGGCAAATATCAGACTTCAACATTTTTGAAGGGGGAACTCATGAAAGCAATGATTCGTTCTTCCCCTTCAAATTTCTAGGTCAAGACTACTGCTGTAGAATGCGGTGAAGTGAAGGAGTATATGTGGAATGGGAGGGATCGAATAGTCCAGACTTGCCAGGACTGGTGCCTCCACTATGGATTTCTTGATCTGAGCAAATTTTGGCTTCACTTTGGGGCTTCACTTGATCTTGATATCTTTATTCATCATGTCATTGAGTGGTTTAACTATCTTAGCAAATCCAGTGATGAACTGCTAGACAAAGTTTATCTTCTCGAAGAAAGATCTCATTTCCTTCTTACTGTTGGGCATCTATAAATTTAGTAGTGCTTCAACTCTCTCAGCGTAAATGGATATCCCCTTCTTAGAGACTATACGCCTAAGCAGTTTCCCTTTAGTGACCCCGAATATGCATTTCTTAGGGTTTAGGGAGATACCATATTGGTGACATCTCTCACAAATCTAGGCGAGGTGGGAAGAATGGTCACACCTGTCCCAAAAAAAATGGTTAAATCATCTATATAGATGATTATGCATTTGTTTACTAGGCCCTTGAACGCAATATCCATAGCCTTTTGAAATGTTTCCCCTACGTTGATGAAGCCAAAGAGCATTCTCCGATATGCAAATGTTCCCCACTTGGTGGTGAACGTCATTTTATCTCTATCTTCAAACTTAACCATAACCTGGTATATCTGAAGTACCCATCTAGGAAGGACATCATTTGGGATTTGATAACAATTTGTAAGACCTCGTCCAATGAGGGGAGAGGGTGATTTTCTTTCTTGGATGTCTTGTTCAAATTGAAAAAATCCACACACAGGTGGATCTCACCGTTATTCTTTTGCATAGGGATGAGGTTGGAAATCCATGTTGTGTTCCGGATAGGGAAGATAATCCAGGCTGATAGCAGTTTCTAAATGTCATGATGAATTAGAGGCTTGATCAATGGGTTTACCATCCTATGCTTTTGCCAGAAGGGTTTGGCATCTAGTTTTAGCAAGATAGTATGAGTCATGATGAATGTGTCATAGGTCTTAAGATCTTCATACCCCTATGTAATAACATTAATGTATTCTCAGAGAACCAAGAGAATCTTCTCCTTCTCCTCTAGGGAGTAGGAGGTGCCAATGTGTACAAATTTTTCTTCATCGGCCTTGCCGATGTTGACTTTTTTGAATTTTCCTCCCTCAAAGGAGGATGATATCTTATCTTGGCCCTGGGGGTCTAAATCAAAGATGCATTCTAGAGCTACCATCCCCTTAGGAATGGTGTTGGTGGGTAGGTCAATGATACCGTCATCTTCTTCACCCTACTCGGTATTGTCATGATCCATTTCTTCCACTATCTGATCCTTGAAGATGCCAACATTGGCCATGAAGGCCAGAATATGTTGGTCATCCTCAAAAACCTAAAAGTGGGTGATATTATCTTAGATGGATGGGGTGGGGACCATCTCAACAGAAAAATTCTAGAGTCAGGAGCCAGCCATCGGCTCGAGGGTGCTGGCAGACAAGGCAAGGGCATCCAGAATATAGTTACATTTCTGAGGAATAAGCTCGATGCCAAAAGCATCAAAATCTTCAATTAGGGTCCATGCCTGGTTGTGATATGTGACCAACCTTTTGTCATGACAAGTGTATTGGCTAGGACTTGTTTTACGATCAACTCAGAATCACCAATTCCCTAGAGGTGGGTGATCCCTTTTCTCAATGCAAACAAGAGTCTGAGGACCAAGGCCTCGTATTCTATGACATTATTAGTGTATTTAAACTACAACCTGTAGGACTATAGGAAGGATTTCCCCTATGGATTGATAAGTTCCACTCTAGCCCCGCAGCCTTGTTTAGACCAGGATCCATCAAACTTCAAGGTCCATAGGTATTTCTTCATTTTCTGGGGCTGGGAAGGTGAAGTGGCATTTGGATTGATTTTGGGAGGGTTGGGAGGTAATTTCTCTAGATCTGATAGTGTATGGGTGAGGTTTTTCTCTAGAGAAGCTTCTGGTTTGGATTCCTGGACAAGCGACACCTCTGATGTACCACCAGAATGATTAATGGTTCTAGGTGAATTTGCTTTGTGTTCTTCCTCCCAGAGGGCGTTGTTGTGGCAAGTAACAATGGTGATGCAAGGCTCACACTCTAGTTCAGAATGTTTTTGGTAGTGTACCCGGCACCAAGTGTCAGACAAGAGTGTGGCAAGAGTTGTTATATTACCTTGTGAGTTTACCTCACCCCTCAATTTTTTGTGTAGGTCCTAAATTCTCTGAGTGACTATGAGATCTTCCCTGGGAGTGAAATCCAATGTTAGGATCTCTAGGGGTTGGTACACCTTGGGGGAATATTTAGAGAAAAGCAAGTCATTTACCCTCCTGACTTTGGTGAGGGCCTGTTTCATTCTGGGTTCACTCTCCACCTGAATTTGGTTTGATTTCCCCTTCTAGGGGAGCCACAAGTGGGAGAAGTCCATAGAGAAATACCCATTAAGGGCCTTAGACCAATTTCAACTTAGTAACATCCCATAGGTTTTGGGGATGTCCACCACTTGGATGTCTATTATGCTTGATATCCGGGGTCTTGGATGAGTTGAATCTAGATGTTTTTCAGCTCACCCGCCATTTTTACAATAGTTTTGTCCAATTGGACTACTGGACCTTTGGATGGAGTGGGAGTGAGTCTAAGCTTCTAGCATATGGATAAGGGCATGATGTTTCCTGAAGCACCAGAATCTACCAGGCATTTGTATAGGTTCTTCCCTTGAATATTCAAGCCTAGTAGGAAGGGAGGATCCTTTGTGTTTCCCCAAAAGACATCTGAGTTGGCATCGACAAATGTGACAGTCTTTGGTAGACGACTGACAGCTTCCAGGTTTTCCAAGAGCTTCAGAAGGGATTTCTACTGCTCAGGATAATTCATCAAAACCTCCATCATGGTCATGGAGGTGGTGTTTTTCTCTAATGCCTTAGTGATGTTGAACCTACCCCCCAGGTAAAGTTGGCTTCCCTCGGTGGGGTCCCTGGCTTGATTAGAGCCAGGTCCATTCGGCGGGAAGGAGAGATCAGTTGTGTTATCTTGGGGAGGGGTATTCTTGGGAGGTGTCAATGTGTAAGCTGGCCCTTTTCCAGCCTGAATATGAGTGTTGTAGGGAGTTTGTAGGCTGGTGAAGTCATTGGCCTCAAAGGTTAGGATAGATTCATTAAAGAACCCCTACAATTCGGGTTCTTCTTTGTCCTCTTTGTCGATCCTAAAGAAGAAGGTCTCACATGTGAAGGCAGTGTGAGGAGGCTCATGTGTGGATGATTTCGAGGGAGTAGGATCAACAAGTGGTTGTCTGGCTGACTGAGAGATCATGATGATCTTCTCCAGCATGGCACAGTTTACCTTGGAATGAGAGTTGATGTCATGCAATCTACACCATGTAGTCAAAGGGTGGAATTCTACAAGCTATGCAGAATAACTAGGTCTAGCACCACCCTGAGTGGTATTTTGGTTTGGAGGAGGACCTCCAGTGTTTGCATTGTTTTTCCATTGCTTTTGATTGGGCCGAGGCCCATTGTTATAGTTCTGACCCTTGAAGTTGGTATTTTGTTGTCCACAGAAAATATTACCCCTCTGGGAATTGGAATTGTGAGGCGTAGAGGGGCCCCACCTTTATTTGTCCCATGTCCATCTTTAGGGAGGACATTAGTCGCCGAAGGGATTCAACCTCAGTGGATAGCTGGGTAGCTGTCATAGTATGATGGTTGTTGTGGTGAGTTCCTGGGGAAAGCGGCAGTAGCTCCTAGAGTCGAGGATGCCAATCCTCTAGCCGGGAGTGACTGGAAGAAAGGTATTGCAGAGGGTTGTGTCAAGGGTTGTTGCATTTTTTGCGATGGGTTCCAGGGGATGTATTCCAAACCCAGTATTTTCTGAGCTTGCAATGGATAAACATACTGGGCCTGCTAGACTATTGGAGGTGGGCCTATGGCCATCATCAAGGCACCCATTACCAGATTGGGGTTGTATCCCTCGGTGTAAGGAGTTCCGCTGGGTATCATGTTGAATGGTAGGCTCTGTCCAATCCTACCGGGAGCTTTTATCAAACTATAGGACAACTCTAGGGCTAGGTTGTAAACTTTTGCTAGAGTATCCCAGTCATTGGAGGCGGTGTTTCTCCAAAGGAGAGTGACAACAATGGGATCCAAAGAATTCAAGTATGTCTGGATGGTCATGTCTGTGGATGGGATGAAGGGGCCCATGCACTGCTTTAAGGCATGTTGGGACCGATGGTTGAAGTTGGCAAGGGGTTTGTTCGATTCCTTCCTGATGGAGATAAACTTGTTGTGGGACCATGCTGGGTCCACATGAACATGGAAGGCTTCTTGGAAGGCGTCTTCCATATCCTCCCAACTATTGATGGAGTTGGCCGGCAAGTTGAGGTACCAGTTTAACTCATTCTATCTTAAGGACAAAGGGAATATCCAGGTCACAACATACTGATGTTGTACCTGGTGTCATTTCATGGCATTCTTATAGGCCTGGAGATGTTCTTTGTGCGGTTCATGGGCCTAGATGCTCATATCTGAGATAGATCTTCTCTAGATGTGGAGGAAGATCGTTGGTAGCACCGGGGAACTGCCCTATTGGGGACCCGGTGTTACCACAGTAATTTTCCATTGGTGCTGCTATATTTTGGCTAGGTTGAGCGTTGGTCCATGGCATTATCTGAGGGACTTGGGTATTATGAGGTGTAGCGAATCCCTAGATAAGGTTGGCTGGTTTTTTTGGTTTTGGGGTCATTTTCTTCCAGGTAGGAGGCTCAAGTTCAAAAAAATTTCTAGGATTCGAGGTTGATCAAAGGATTCTTTCAAAACATAAGGGCGAGAAACACCCTATCCCGCTAAAATCTTGGTTCCTAAAATATGGCTTGGGGAACCCTCAGGCAATGTAAAATAAAGATCTTTTGAAGGGGATGAGCTCATGCCCTCCTTTTAGTGCCATTTTCTGTTGATGATACTTTGTGATTGGTCCTATCAACAGTGATAAGTTGTCACCGGGTACTGGCCAACATCGTCTATAAAGGTTTTCTAGAGAATGAATTCTCTAGGCCTTCAAGCACCTGAGTGTCGGGTCTTGATGGTGCGGGGAAGCTAAGTCAGGCAAGTGACTATTTTGTTTAGTGGGATAGCTGGTTTTACTCATCTTCTTTAGGGATTTCAATGATGGGTCAGGGTTTCCTACAAGCATGTTAAGTTTACTAAATAAATAGAAAAAGATAGGTCAGGGTTAAGTTTATTACTTCTACTTATAGTCATGCAACATATTTCCAATATCAACAATGCTCCAAAGAACTACACAAATACTAAATACATACAAAATGAATGATTCATACATATTCAATAGCAAGGGGAAATGAGATCATTAATCTAAACAAAACATTAGAGAAAAGGACATTAGAAACATACAACATGAAAATATATTGCTAACTTGGAGATCAAAACATCAACAACATCATTGCCACAACTGTTCTTCCTTCTTCATTAACTCAAAGTGTTCCATCATCACTGGTGTGTACATCCATGGCTCCAAGGAAGCATCTAATTACTAAGAAATACTGAGCATTGAGCTCCTCAAACAACTGGAAATGAAAAGAAAAATATCTTATATTACTTGCTGGACTGCAGAATCATCAATTTTGTCGACCCTTGTTATGAGGTCAGACCTCTTATTTATACACATAGTTTTCCCTAAAACTAACCTAATCTAACTGTACACTCAACATATTAAATATATTATTCGATGGTCGGTACTACCTACACCACTTACAATCACCTTAAAAAGAGCAGAGGTCTGACAAGATGTAGGAAGAAGACAAGAAGAGAAGTTGGAAGAATTGACATAGAAGTGAGTGCCGGGTATTAATAGAAGAAATATGATCTTCTCGGTATTTGAGGCAACATGCCCCATCAATGCAAAATGCGGCTCACTATCTTTGATGAACCAGGTGGTAAATGCGGGGGCGGCACTTTGGGGAATCACCTGTTAGAGCCATCCCTCCGTTTGACATGCCTTGTTGGGATCACCTACCTTCTGACCCCCTTATTAACTACTGGCCAATGACCAGTTGTCTTGGGGGAACCTAGACACAGGTCACTGTGAAAGAATACAAAAATTTAGATCTAGAACTCCAGAGTCTGGGAGCTTATGCTCAAAGAATAAAGAATTTACAAAATTGCACCCTATTGGTGAGAATCTCCAGAATCTAGAGATCTTTATTGCACCTTGTATGTTTTGAAAGCTTCCAAGAGCTGGGGAATTCCCTCTTCATTGATGCCCCTAATGCATGCCTAGAAGTACTTGGCCCCCTCCAATTGCTCACCTAAATCTAGGGTGTTCCCTTTAAATTTTGTGGCCATCTTCATGGCATCATGGGCCCAAAGCATCACACAGGATAAATGTAACATCCTTGCTCCATCAAAATCTCCCAGGGACTAGTACCATGACTCCATTAGTTCATCAAACTTCCCCACAACATGATCTACCAGAGTACACGTATCTATACTAAAGGGATTGACTCCTGAAACCCTGGTAACAAATGTCTTGTATAAATTCAAAGAATATTCCACTCTGAGGACTTTGTCCTTTAGGGCCCCTACCAGTTTCTTGCTAATCTCCAATTTGAGATCAAGTATGGAGTGCTGGACCCAGATAAAATTGAAAGAAACCTCCCCCAAACTTCCCATATTCAAGATTCATGAGGTCTCCTAGCTGGCTCATCCATTCCTCATATTGCTCGGTCTCTCCCTCCCATATAGAAATGGTATATTTGGCATGGTGCAAAATGTTTTCAACTGTGTGTAGGTCTGGGAGTGTTTTCAGTAGGAAATGGAAAACATTTCCTACCTGCTCGGCTACCCAGTCGTCAATCGCCTGTGATTTCTTCTTCATATTCCTTAGCATGTTGACATCACGCTGTGGAAGTGATGCTCCGAATGCAGAAGCTTCCAGATGGATTGCAGCTAATGGCTACGCCAACTCTGTCAGCAGCCCGACGAGATTTACATTCTTATCCTTCTCTTCTTTCAGTCTTTGGGCTTGCTTATTGTAGCAGGCCTTAATTGTCTGGATAGCCTCTTTTATCAGGTCTAGTTCACCCTGCTTATCCCTCTTTCCCAATGGTACCTCTATGACTATGTATTCTACATCACTAACCGTTGCTTCCTCTTTGTCTGGGGGAGGTGTCACAATGACCATGACTGTATCTCTGCCCGGACCAGTCTGAATGGAGTGGAGGGTACGGGCCTTCTTTGGCTTGGGGATGCTTTGATTTTGTGCCATCATCTCAGCCAGGGAGAGATGGGATTTTTCCACTGTCGGGGCCTTTCTCTTCTTTGATTCCACCAACCATTGTGGTGGCAGGGGTGGCCTTACTACTAGGGTTTGATCATTTGAGTGTCCTCTAGGGTTTTATTGCTCACCCCTGGCATTTAGAGTATCTTTGGAATCTTTCTCTGTGTTCTCGAGACCACCTGCATTATCCGCCTTAGTGGTATCAATATCCTCTACCTTGGTGTCCTTGTCCTTAGTAGCATCTGTGAGATCAACATCTATATCTTTGGGTTTCTCCCCCTCATCCTTTTGTTGCTATTCTTCTTCTTCGGCATCATCTATCAGGACATTCTCATCCATTGGCTTATCCTTTGGAGGTGGTGAAGGTGCCCAAATTGGATCCGACTGTAGTATTACAGGGATCACCTTTCTGAATGTCATGCTACCCTGGGTGGGTGGAGGCATCTAGAGCATGGCAGCTAAGGTTATGTTTTCTCTTGCACTTGCATCCTTTCTCCTATTTCAGTCTCTAGGACCACAATTTATTGAACATCTGGGATGTCCACCTTTTATGGTTCTTTTTCTTTTTCCACCCAGACCTCTTATTTTGCGGTGACCTCTTTCTTTGGTATCTCCCCTTCAATGGGGATCTCTACTTCTTCCTGCATGGTAATATCTTCTACTGCATTCCCTATATCCCCTTGTAAATTTACAAGCTCATCCATCCAGAAGATGTCGTTGAAGTCATCATGTGGAGGGGAGGTCTTCGGGGTATTCTCTGGTTTAGGGGTGTCCAAGATTATCTCCACCTGGGGGATGTTAGGCATCCCAAGATCTATATCTTCCCTTGGCTGAGGAAAATTTGTCTTTTTCTTCTTCCTCCTTGTTACCAATGGTAGTACAACATCCAAAATGGCCACTCATTCATCCACCTCTCCCATCCCGCTACCCTAACCATAAGTTCTACAAGTGAGGGGGACCCAGAAGGGAGGGTAGGTTCTACCAGAATAACTAGGATGACAAGCCAGGTGCTTATTACTTCCTTCATCTGGTGGGATGCTACCAGCTGAAGGTGCAACTATTCCACAATGGGAACTATAACTATGGATAAAATCTAGGCTAGGGTACCATCTTTTCTTTTCCCTTTATCCTTGCCTTGTGTGGAGGTTCCGGCTCCAGAAGTGGATCCCTGCAAAAATGGGCCAACTCTACGATTAATCTTTGGACATACCTTTTGAAAATATGCATGAATGCATTCAATCACATTGTGGGTGATGTCCTTAATTGCTGGGCTTTTCGGGGTGTCCCAGTCCACCGGAGGGAGAGCCATTTTGTCTACTCCCTTAGCCTTGTACTGTGGGTCTTCTGTGGACCTAGTATCTAAAAATTCCTTAGGAAAGGTCCAAAGCTTAAGATGCTTCATCATACCTTGTGTCATTCTAACAAAATGTTGATTCCAGACTTCAAAATTGTCTTGGCAATCTGCCCATAAATCCTCTTGTTAGGGATTTTTCTTGCATGAACCATAGTGCTTGAATGATTGTTTGAACACTATGACTCCTAATATTGATTTAGGCAAGAGAAATGCCTAATTGACGAGGATTGGATAAGATCCTCCTTTTTGAGCTCCACATGCTCAGGAAGGTATTACCTCTGAATGATTACTGATTATTCAGTATATGTTATAGTGGACACTGATTTGCTATTACCCTTTATTGAATCAACTTATAAAATACCCTGCAGATAACCAAAATCAACTAGATAAAGAGCTTAACCAGATAAACTATAATTGTAAGAATATAAAAAATCAATGAGACAAGGATTCTCATCCTTCTTCCTTTTAAGGAGGGTTAACCCAGTGATTCACTCTTCAAGGAATCAACAAACTAAATTGTATCCGGCTGATACAAATCCACTTGAGTTCAATTCATGAGTTCTTAGTGACTGAATGTAATTGATTGGTTGGTTTATTTGGATGAAGAAGTAACTGCTTATCAAACTCTAACCAGTTCCTATTCCTTGGGCAAAGAATCAATGAAAATATAAATCTACAGGAGAAAATAGGGAAATACCATAGAATGCCTTACAAACTATATGTAGTTCAGATAAAATGCCTTACAAGTTATCCTTTGATTTCCATATTACTATATCAAATCCTCACATTAAAGATTAACTCTCTGAAATTACTCATGAAACTTAGTTCTCTCCTTGAAAGAAACTCACAAGTAAATAGATAGGCTACCTTCTAACCGGTATGTTTAGAATGCCTTACAAATTGAACATACAAGAGTTATACATAGAAATATAAAGAGACATCAATAACATAAGACAGAAAAACTACACTGTATTTCAATAATATGTCATATTTCAATACATCCAGAAAAGAAGCTAAAAGAGTATGCAAAATTAGAAGCCTTCCTTGTAGTAGAAATTCAACAACCTTTTTTAAGATGCCACAACAGGTCTATATATAGCCCAAAGTTATCCTGGAATCCTTAAGAGATAAGGATACAACAAGCTTCGGATAATTTTGACCTAACCCTAAAACTCTAGAAGACAAAATGCAATTTTGCTTCTGAAATAGAAAGATAGATAAAATATCTAAGCTCATAACTACTATCTTCAATTCCTTTGGCCTTTTTTTAGAAAAACCCATGATTTAATTAGGTAATTAAATGCCCCATACTTCTAAAATTGTCTCATTGCCAATGGTTGAAACTTGACTGAGTGCTGGATGACCATTTTCTTTACCAATATTGAAACAAATCTATCACCAACCCTCACCACCAGCTGTTAGGTTCTCTGCATTTCAACCTCTTATCATTTGAAACAACACTTTAGGACACATCACTCATATTTGCAATCAATTATTCAATCCATGTATATGAATGCAGAACTCTGATAGGCAATAAATTCCATGGCATGACCCTGAAAGTGGATCTATAAATGTAGAAGTGACCAGGTAGCTATGTATGTATTTACCCTTTGATTATAAAACTATTCCTCTTAATTCTGGATACAAATGCATTCCCATATATCAGATTCTCATCTATTCGGTCTTCAATAGCTGTGCAGAGCCGCCCCAAAGATCAAGTCGGGTCATTAATGTCTCTGAGAACAAATATATGTTGATCTTTATGAAACCCTCTATGAATACATTTGAATATTTAAAATTTTGTTACAATGGCTATAGGTGGCACAGAAAATGAATCTAACGAATGACATTGAAACCTTTGCCAACTTTAAAACCAAGTCGTTGATCCTCTTTGAGTTACTCCGGCACAAGAATTTGATCTGCCACGTGTCGCATAAGCGTAATCGCTTAATGAGTAAATGTCAAGCGACTTTGATATAAGCCTTCATGCCTACCACACGATCTCTTTTCAACTTGATCAGCCTTTAACCTTTCATTACTTGACTCGACCTTAACTGCCTCTGAACCTCAGGTTACACTTTTCCCTTTAATCTCTGAGTCACTATACTTTTTCTTTAACTACGGTCATATCAAGAGACCTGGCAAAAAATGTTAGATCTGATCTTAATCGGATGGTAGTCGCGTAATCTCTGAACCATGAGAGAATATTTGATTTCATTTGGAGACCCAGCGACAAGGCAAGTCTCATGATCACTTGACAATTTGGAATATTTTTTCTTTATCATGAGACCTAGTGACTACAGAAACAAAACACGGGCCCACCACAGCCAGATGTCATCTTGACTTAATGGCTTACAAGATAGATCGTGCGCATATTTGCTTTAATTAATCAAGTAAACCATTGGATCTTTTCCAACTTGCACAAACTTTAACTAGTCCTGGATCCATAAGCCCAACTCTGATTTTACCCACCTTTGATCATGGTCACATCTAGCGACACGACGATTGAGAAAACTCCAACTCGGGAGATGAAATACTAGCCTCAAGTCAAATCACGAGACTTCTTGACTATCACTTAACATTGAAACTCATCGTTAACTTTGCGCTTAACCCTGATCACTTCTGGAGATAACGCGACTGAAGGGAAATGCTAAGTCTCAAAATGATAAGGAATATTTTGATCTTATAAAGAGACTTTGCAACTGAGTAAGAAATGAAATTGTGTACATGTCCTTAGGGACTTTAAGTTGCTTGATAAAGTAACAATAAAATAGAACCATACCAAGACCAACTATGGTTTACTTCGATTTCCCATGAAAATAGACCTAAAAACTTAGGGTTTTTACATTTTAATAGATTTCAAAGCTAAGAAACCACAATTTTCAGAGGTATCCTTTGCAATTTTAGACAGGATTTCAATTTCTGAGGAAGGATAGGCATGAGACCAAAAAAAAATATTGGGAAAACATCAAAACTGGAAATACAACCAACACCTCCATTTGAGGCTTGTGGGGGTCTGACGCCCGGGGCAATGCCGATGCTATCTTATCCAGCAGGTCAAAATTCATCTGGACCAAGTAAAATTATGCCAGTCCCAGACACTTTAATTCATCATCGACCTCTTTTTCCACTACAAGGCTGCAAGTGTAGTTCCTGCAAGTGATTGGGAACAAAATATTGGTGACCTTCTTCTATGCAAAGAATGCATGAAGCTCCGGGACTTGTTTGCAATAGTCCAAAAGAATGATCATATCCCCACAATGCTTGGGCAATAGGTAGGGTTTCCCAAAGAAGTCGGTCACCTGAATGTAGGAGTGTTGTTGAAACTAGATGTAGTAATGGCCATAGGTGCTGACCAAAGTCATTGCCTCTTTTGAAAGAAGGTAACTGACATCCCAAGTGGGTGTAAGAATATTATAGTAAATGAAGGTGTCATTTACTCTATAGAAATTGGGGAAACTGGCCTCCCATTGTATTTGTGGGAAATAGTCCCACGGAGCATTCTAGCCCTTGCCATTCCTAAGCATGCCGATAGTAAGTAATCCCCTGGTTATGGGTCTTTGTTGTGCTAGTGCCCACAAGACATATGAAGTCATGTAAAATTTGGAGTTCATTGTGACCCTGATGAGCTAGGCATCCACATGATTGGCAATGATAGTGGCCCAATTGAAAGTTTGTCTGGTGGAGGTGATGCTGAACAAGAAGTAACACATCCATGCCGAGAATTCTTGGGCATGGGGTTCCCCAAAGACCCTGGACAAGGCGATGATCCCCATTTGTATGCTTTCTTTGAATTCTGTTTGGGGGATCTCCAACTTCATCTTTTTGTAATATTTTCTCGGGGTCTTAAGCCAGTTGGAGTTGAGGTATTATTTGGAAATGTGCAAGAGCTTCTCAAATTTGTTTAATGCTAGGGCCCGGGTGATAACAGCAACATTGGTGAACTGGGGGATCCCTAACCCCGAATAAAATGTTGCGGTGTGTGGAGACACCAAGGGTGTTGGGTAGCCCGATGGAAGAGGAGCGACAAGCATGACAGCCTAGACAACTGTGTTGTAGTGTTCTGCCAATGTGAGAATAAGCTCCGAAGCCTACACTGAACAGGGGAAGTAGCGGCCTTAAGGATTCCAGAGGTGGCCACATTGATTGCCATTAGATCTTCGACCTTGTGCTAAATGAACTTTATTTTTACCAAGGCCTACATTTTGGCGCATGCTCTGACACTTATGTCGGTGATCAACTATAGCTTGGAATCTACCTTAGATCCCATAATGGTTTCTCCCTTCAGATATTTCATTCTTAGTGGAATCTTTTCTAATTCCTTCTTGACCTTTCTCCTAGCAGCTACCCTTGTCGAAGTAGTAGGGAGTTCCGAGCTCCCGGGTGGAGAAGACGCTTTAGACATGATTGATATGTGAATTTATCAGCAACCTACAAGACCAGAAAACTGTCAATATAGATAAAATAAGATAGAATTCTGGATTCCAAAGATTTCATCACCGCCTCGTATATGTTCCTGAAAAGGTGTTAGTTTGCATCAAACCCCAAAAATATGTATATAATGAAATGAGTTATTTGGGAATTTGATCTATGCCCAGGGGTTCTGGAGATTCTAGCTCATGCGATGAATGAAGTGAAGGTCAAAGGGGAACTTGAGACCCAGAGTCTAGGAAACTGACCTTTATTGACATGACCAATAATTATCCTTACTTAGGCTAACATGGGGCATCACGTGGTCATGCAATAAAGGGAGTAATGGTATTGAAGGCGAAAGATGTCCGAACATGTGAGGGAAGGAATGCCACTTGGGCTGGTTTTGGATGCTTGCATGTGGGAGAATTAAACCCGCCTTAAAGAAGAGATGACAGAGGAGAGAGAAAACCTACAAACTCGACTAGGCGAGGTGCTAAGTTTGAATTTGTAGACACCAGGTGGGCGAGCTTGACAATTTGGATAAATGCAGAAGGGCATGATGAGCTTTCCACCAGATGAGGGGAGGGAATATACAAGAATGTAAATGGTTTACATGCAAACACAGGCTGCAATCACCTATGGATAGAAGGCCGAAGAACAATTTGCAGACAAACCCAGAAACACACCTATTTACAGCTACTTACAAACAATCTACAAAATTCACATAATGTACACAAGAATTGCATTATTTTACAACCACACAAAGGGTGGAAAACCCTCTGGAAGATCCATCCCACCAATGAGAGGCAAAAACACAAAGAAGAATGGGAAACAGAGAAAATGAAAAGCAAAGAATGAAAGAAAACCAAAACAAAAACTAGAAAATAGAGAAAAGGAACCAGAAAGGCCTACCTTAGAAATGAGGGATGTGGGAGGACAAGCACAAGAAGTGCTTTGCAACTGATTTTCTTCAAATGAACATGAATGCACAAATTCCAACCACTGTTAAACACTATTAAAGCTTTGGAATAAATCACACTTAGTCGTTGCTAAAATTTCCTTAATCACTTTGAATTGCTCTGGGGTAATTTGTTCGTGGTAAATGTAACAATAACTGGTGAAACCCTATTTATACCCTTAGGGTAAAAACATCTTTCTTCCCTTCCGCAAATCCTGAGAAAGGCAAACCTCAAGACTTCGGGCCTGGGGATCCCATGCAATCGCACCCTCTAACAAAAGAGGAAATGGTGACAGATAATCCTAGAGTCTGGAATCCGGATGAAACAAAGAAGACAAAAATACTCTGAGACCGGGTCCCGGAGGAAGAGAAATCAAGAGGAAAAAGAAAACACCGACCTAATGGAGGCAAATGCCAAAGGAAAACAAAAGGAAAAGAAAACAAGGCAAAAGCAAAAAGGGGGACCCAACATTTTTCCAGCAAAATGTAGGAATGGGTATGCAAGGCATAACAAATTCCTTGTTAGAAATAGTAGCTATAAAAAAAGATTCCTCATTTAACTCAATTTTTTCTTCAGACCCGCTATCTATTATATCTTCAAATAAAGATTTTTTTGTCTTAAAAAAATCTACTTAAAGTTTTGTTGTTTCTTTTTCTTAAAAGATTTATTTTCTTATTCATCACTATCATCCTCTTTATTGGGGCATGTTGATGGGAATTCGGTGACTGGGTCTGCCAATAGTCATAAGTTGTCACCGGGTACTGGGGTACCGGCCAACTCTGCTTGTAAAGGTGATCTGAGGGAATGAGATTCCCTGGGCCTCCAAGCACCTAGATGTTAGGTCTCGATGGTGCGGGGCTCGGTTGGGAGCGGTGACTATTTTTTAGGGGAATAGCTAGTTACTTCAACTTGTTCTCTCTGGGGATTTAGATGGGTAAGGTTTCTCCAAGCATTCTACACTTAGAAAATAATTTGGAAAAGAGATCCTGCAGGGTTAGAAAAGTTTAATCTATCTATAGTTATGCTGAAAATTCCATACATCAATAATGCTCTGATAAACTATACTAAATACCGAATAAATACACAACCATCAGTTCATATTTTATCAATAGAAAGAGGTAAGAGGTTATTAATCTACTTTAAGTATTAGAGTATAAGACATGAAGAATATTAAACATAAAATACCATTAACTCATAAGTTCAAATTCCAAACAACATCATTGCAAGAACTCTCTCTCCTTCATTAACATTCCTTCCAACAAGCACTGGTGCGTGGTACAATGGTGGCTCCAAGGGAGCATCTAACTACTTGGAAGCTTAAAGAATCAGGAGCATTGAGCTCTGCAACATAAGAAATGAACAACTTCTATTACTGTGGACTGAAAAATCATCAATTTTGCTGACCCTTGGAATAGGGCCGAACTTACTATTTATACATATTCACACCTAACCCTAACCCTAACCCTAACCCTATTTTACATCTTGCAATAAAATATATTATCTAGTGGCCGGTACTACCTGAGCCACTTTAAAAAAGACCTCGAGATGGAGAAGGTCTGACATGTCAGAAGAATAAGACAAGAAGGTAGAATGGAAGAATTGGCCTCGAGAAGGAAGCTGGGATGGAGAAGGAAGAAATCTGATCCCCTGGGGATCAAGGCTACATGCCTCATAAATGAGAAAATTGGTTCCCTATCTCCAATATGCCAGGTGTTCTTTAGAAACAACACCTCGGGAAGACCGTCTGTCAGAAGACCCTTCACCGATCTAACATGCTCTGATGTATCCATCTACCCTAACAACCTTTATTAACTTCTTTGAAAGTGATTGGTTAGCCTCGGGGACCGGGACAAAAATCATCGAAAAAATATGAAAATATTGGACCCGGGACTCTGGGATCAAGGAACTTACATTCTAAAATAATAAAGAATAAAAAAATAATTTCTCCAACTGCCGGAGAACCTTCATTGTTTCTTGCTATCATTGAAGGTCTGGAGGAGGTAGGAGATTCCGTCCTCATCAATATCTTTAAGTCTGGACCACCGATACTTGGCCACCTCGATTTGCTCACCCAGTTCTAGAACATTTCCTTTGAATTCATCAACCATTTTCACCACATCATGACCACTAAGGATCATGCAAGTTATCCATGCCATTTGGACCCCATCCACTCCCTCTGGGGATTGATATTTTGACTCCATTAGTTCATCAAACTTCCCCAAGACATAGTCTTCCAGGGTGCAAGTATCAGTGCTGAATGGGTCTGCTTTGGAGACCTTTGTAACAAAAGACTTGTATAAATTAAAATAATATTCTACTGTGTTGAATTTGTCCTGTAGAGTCCCTACCAGTTGCTTAAGAACCTCCAATGTGAGGTCAATTTTGGAGTGCTAGGTCCTCACAAAATCGAATGATTCCTCCCCCAATATGCCAGACTCTGAAAAAATTTCCTCCACGAGGCCGAGGAGCTCATCAAATTCAACTTTCCATGCCTCATAGTTTTCAATGTCACCCTCCCAAATATTGACAATAGTTTCTACCTGATGCAGAACATGGCGGGCCGTATATAAGTCTAGGAGGGTGGACACCAAGAAACGCTAGATGTTTCCTAACTGCAGAGCGACCAACTCATCGACCGCTTGGGCCTTCTTCTTGATTGCTCACAGCGAGTCCATGTCACTCTATGCTAATGGCACATTAGATGTGGAGGCCTCTGAAGGAATGACATTGATCGACTGGGCCAACTTAGTTAGCAATCCCATGAGGTTTGTCATTTTCTCCTTTTCTGCTTTAAGCCTTTGAGCCTCCTTTTCGTATTGGGCCTCCACTTCCTTGGCCGCTTCTTTCAATAGGTTCACCTTGCCCTATTTTCCCCTCTTTCCCAGTGATATCTCTGTGATATCATAATCTCCAGCCTCGGTCATTGCTTTGTCAGCGTCTGGGGGAGGTGTTGCCACCACGACAACTATTTCTCCACCTGACCTGATTCGAAGAGTATGAACCATCCAGGCCTTCTTGGCCTTTGGTGGATTTTGGGCTTGAGCCATCATCTCAGCCAGGGAGAGATGGGCTCTTGGGGTCGGGGGAGCCTTCCTTTTCCTGGTTTTGGCTAACCACTGTGGCGATAGGGGTGGCCTATTAGCCAAAGTTTGTTCCTGAGGCTTTTCCCCTATATCCTGTTGTACCTCTTCGGTGGTATGTGCATCTGCCTACTCTTCCCTTGTGTATTTTGGTTCATCAACCTCTTCCCCTACGACATCTACTTCTTCGGCCTCATTTTCTGTATCCTTGGCCATATCCAGGTCCTCATCAGCCGCTCCAAGGGTTTCCTCTTCTTCTTGCTGCACTTCTTCCTCAGCCTCCATTGCTGGGATTTCTTCCTCCATGGGGACTTCCTTTGGTAATGTGGGTGGTAACGGGCCAAGATTTAAATTTTGGGCCGCAGTTATTACCTGCCCAAATTTTGACCCCGGGAGTGGCACTTGGAACATGATGGTAGGGGTTATGGTTTCTCTTGTAGGTCCGGTTTCTCTAGCATTTGCCAATTATTTTCTCGGCCTTTATTGGTCCACTCCCGTGTCCTATTTCTCTTCCTCTTCCTCTTCATGCTACTCTTGTTCCTGTTCCTGTGTAGGATCTTGGTCTTGAGTAGGTTCCTGGTCTGGGATCTCATCCTCCTGCTGCTCAGTGCCCTCCTGTAATTTTTTGAACTCGTCAGTTGTAAATACATCATCAAATTCATCCTATGGGGGAGGGTTGGCTAGGACATGAGAAGGTTCTTGTTCCTTCTCCAGCTCTAGGGAGTCCGATGAAAGGACTTTGACTTGTGGGATCTGAGGCATCCCCAGCTTTGGTTCTTCCTTAGGCTTTGGGTTAATCCTTTCCTTTCTTCTCATAACCAATGGTGGCCCCGCATCCCTTAGTACTTGATCCTCTATTGGATCAATCCCTATTGCCTTAACCATTAAGGCCGCCAGCGAAGGAGAGGAAGGAGGATGAACTAGTCTAGTCATGAGCACCGGGGTAGCCAACTGTGTCATTAAACTCTCCCTCATCTGTTGGGAAGCTGCTACTGATTTTTTTATTTTATCTTTGATGGGGATCTCTTGTGGAGGCGGGGTCTCCATTATTCCTTTTCCCCTATCTTCCCTCTGTGAGGAGGTGCTAGCCCCCGGGGTTAACCTTGGTACCGGCGGTACCGCCTTGCAAACACTCTCAGGGAACACCCTTTTAAAATAGGTGTGGCTACCCTCTACCATGTTACAGGTGAATTCTTCAATGGTGGGCCTCTCCTAGGCATTCCAATCCACTGGTAGGAGTGCCAACTTATCAATCCCCTTTGCCTTGTACTAGGGATCTATCGTGGGTCCAAAATCAGAGAAGTCTACTGGAAATCTTCGGAGCTTTAATCTTTCCATCATCCCCATGGCCATCCGGACATAATGCCAGCTTCAGACCTCAACATCATCTTGGCATCCTTCCTAGAAATCTTCCATATGGTATTGGTGGGGCTCTGAGGCCCGGGGAAGTGCCACTGCAATCTTGCCGTGCGGGTCAAAATGTTTTCGCGCCAAGTAGAACTCTGTCAAGTTATAGATTTTAAGCTCATTATCTGCTTCTTTGGCAGTGGCCAGATTGCATGAATAATTCCCACAAGTAATTGGGATGTTTGTGACCTTCTTCAGGCCGAAATAGGCGTGCAACTCCAACATCTTCCTACAATACTCCAGGAGAATAATCTTGTTCCCGTAGTGTTTGGGCAACAAGTAGGGTTTGACAGAGAAGCTGATCAGCCTAATGTACATATGTTGTTGAAATTGTATGTAATAGTGTCTGTAACTCTGGACTAGATTCATCGCCTCTATAGACAGGCGGTATCCTACATCCCGAGTGGGTGTGAGCAAGTTGTAGTACAAGAATGCATCGTTAACTCTATAGAAACTGGGGAAGCTGGCCTCCCATTGGATTTGGGGGAAGTAGTCCCAAGGAGCCTTCTGTCCAGGAGCTATCCCGATCATGCCTAATGTCAGTAACCCATTAGTAGCTAGGCATTTTTGTGCCAGTGCCCAGAGAATATAGGAAGTCATATAGAACTTCTGCTTTTGAACCACCTGGAGGAATTGTGAGTCCATGTGGTTGGAGATGATGGTGGCCCAATCAAAATATTCTCCCCTAGTGGAGATGCTGAGCAGTAAATAATACATCCACACTAAGAACTCCTGAGCCTGGGGTTGGGTGAAGACCCAACATAGTGCTATTATCTCCATCTAGATACTCTCCTTGAATTTAGACCGGGGGAGTTCTAGCTTCATTCTCCTTAGATCCCTCTTCGGGGTCTTGAGCCAGTGGTTATTTATGTATATTTGGACCGATTCCTCAAATGGCTTGAACTGCGCTAAGGCATTTTCTCTGGTAACCACAGCCAGCTTTTTAAACTGAGGAATCCCCAAGCCCATTTGGAAGGTGGCGGCGTCAAGAGACACCATAGGAGTTGGATATCCGGTGGGCTCCGGGGCTGCAAGCATAATAGCATGGATAAAAGAGTTATAATGTGCCGCTAATGTGAGAATCATTTTTAGACACTGCATAGAACACGGAAAGCAGGTAGCCTTGAGGATCCCAGAATCCCCAATGTTGATTGTTAGTGGATCTCTGGCCTGTCGTTGAATGTACATTACCTTTACTAGGGCCTGCATTTCAGCCCACATTCTGAAGATGGTGTCGGTGATTGCTTAAACCTTGGAATCAATCTTTGATCCCACTATCGTATTGTCCTTAATATATTTCATGGTGACGGGCAACTTCTCCAAGGCCCTCTCAAATTTGGATCTTACGACTACTCTGGTGACTGTCATGGAAGGAATTTTTGTACTTCTAGGTGGCGAAGATTCAGAAGCCTCAAACATGATGAAAGTGTTTTCTCTTTGAAACCTACAAGGCAAGGTGACCGTCAGAACATATAGATAAATAATGATAATAAACCGGGGTCTGGGGATCCTACCACCGTAGTGCTTCCTTTTCCTGAAAAGCTAGTTTAGCTCAAAAATCCTGGAAAGTATATACATTTTATAAGCTTGGAAATTTAACCAAAGTCTGGGCCCGGGGATCTCACCATATTAGCAAAGTGAAATGTGGGTTGATGGAGAAGAGACCTGGGGTCTGGAAAACTGACCATTGTAATGTGTGCAAAAAGAAAACCTGTCAGACCCACGTGGGCGTCATGTTGTTGTGCAATAAATGGTAGTTATGGCTACGACGGCGGACCCAACTGTCTGAATGCATGAAAAGTGGAGGCCACTTGGGTAGTTTTGAATGCATATGTGGGACACAAATGGAAGCCATTAAGGCTAATTTATGAGGAGAGAGAAAACCACCTGGTTGAAACCAGTCGAGAGCCAAGTTTCAAATAGGTGGTATTCTACGTTTTGAACTCGCAAGTTTGGTGAATGGGACAAAGAAGGCATGACAAACTCGCCAACAGGATGGAAGGATACACATAGAAATGCAAAAAACACAACATATATACACAAGAGCTGAGGGGTATATATAGGAAAAAGTAGGCGAATATGCATTTGAACTATACAAAATATACAACAGAGTCGAGTCGAAATGATTATGACAGACGGTGACGTACCAATGTATACAAAATTACAACATCTACAACTATAGCTACACCTACATAGAGGGCGAACAACCCTCTGGTAGAGCTGACCCACCAACGGGTGGAAAAACTAGACGATAAAATGCAAACAAACAAAGCGGAAAACAAAACCAACACAAAACAAAGCGAAAGAAAAATGAAAACCAGACGAAAGCAAAAATAGGAAACCCACCTGGAAAAATGGAGGACAGAAGGGATGCGAGGAGTCAAACACACTATAAATTGACCTCTGTAGCACAAGATCACTCCTTCAATCACCATAGACCACCTGCAATTGCTCGGAATGATTCGAAATAACTCACACTAAACTACTCAAATTACTCTGATAATCACTATGTAATCGCTGTGATAATCTGAGTGTTTTAATCTTGGTAAGTGTGAAAGTGATGGGTGATTTCCATTTATACCTATGGTAAAAGCAAGTTACTTTCCTTCTGCCAACTCCAGACAAGCAGACCTTCAAACTTCAGGCCCAGGGATTTCGTGCAACCATATCCTCTTGCGAAAAGAGGACATCGTGGCAAGGAATCTTGGAGTCCAGAATCTAGATCCTAGAGAAAGAACAACCAACTCTAGGAATAGGTCTCAGAGACACAACAAGACAAAACACAAAGAAAAATAGAACACGATGGGGAAAGAAAACCCTGGAGAAAGAAAAAAAAAGAAACAAAAGAAAAACCAAGGCAAGAGCCGAAGGCAGGAAACAACAACACCAAAAAAAAGGGGGACCCAACATTTTGCACACAAAATGTAGGGATGGGGATGCAGGGCATAACAAATGGAAACCCTCTGGGATAGATGCCTTAGCACATTCAAGAACTACAAAACCTCTAGTTAGCAAAACTGGAACAAATTGTTACTTGGAGCATCTTACTTGTAAAGAGTAACCAGTCTGAGAAAATTTGGCCATACATGATTTATTCCAGGATCCTTTCATCAGTGGTGGAGTGTGTGGTTTGGAAGGGAGTCAAGCTGATGACCTCTATGGGGAGGCAGAGAGGAGGCACTAAGTATATTAGATGCCAAAGTCATCAGATTTTCTTGTTCCCCCCGGGGTCCAGAGTTCTATCCCGATTCTCTTCTCTTTGTCTTTTGCTTCTGGATGGGAGGGCGGTACTTCTTTCACCATCAAGCTTAAAGCTTAGCTAAATTCAATGGCGGTACTCCTTTCACCCTTCCACCCATCTTAATATGATCAGAAAAGAAAACTCCAGGTCCGGGAAGGATTTTTAAAATTTCCAACTACTTGTCCCTTATTTTTATTTCACTGATTACCAGACTTCTGGAGATAAAACCTGACGACAATTACTTAGAGTGAATGTACTACCAAACTCGCAAAACAACTCCAGAGATCAGACTGATTCCATCATGCTAATAATAGGTTCATAAGTTCATTTATGCTAAAGGCGACACCTTGGAGGGCTGATGTTATGTGAAGCATTCCAATCCTTTCAAGGGAGGGCAAAATGTTGGGACCTGAAAAGGAGAAAAGAAAAGTGAAATGAGAAAAGTGAAACAACAAAAAGGAAAGGGCGGTCCCAGGGGACAGCCAACAAGACTATTTACAAGGCAAGGTACCTCTCAACAAGGCACCGAGATAGAAATATTTACAAACCAGAAACTTTACATAGAATACAGCTTCAGAAAAACTAGCCTCATTCAAAATAATGTTTGAGAAACTGTCCATTGACAGACAAGGGAAAGGTTCTCCAGTCATAGTGTTAAGGTGATAGGTAATTGCCCCAAAGATTTCTAAGATTAGATATGGTCTGAGCCAGAGCCGTTGGAACTTGGTGTGCTTCCCTTTCTTCTCTCGGGCTTTGTCCCACAACAGGACCAAGTCTGAAATCTGTAAGGCCTTATATTGGGCTCTTTGGTCAAACCATCATTTTACCACTGCTTGATGATGCATGAAATTTTCAAGGGCTGCGTCTCATTGTTCCTCCATCCACACAAGGTTTAGGAGACAAACCTCCACAATGTTGCCCGGTTACTGAATTCCTGCATGAACTGTAAAATTGGGATCTGTAAATTGATTGGGAATATTGGGTTCTGGCCATAAATAGGTAGAATGGGGATGTTCGCAAGGTGACCTTAATTTGAATGTGATCTGCCTAGAGGGTGAATCTAAGCTTTTGGTGCCAATCTTGGGGATTCTATTCTAGTAGGTGTTTGATTACTTCAAGCAGATTTTTGTTAGTTGATTCGGCAACGCCATTCCCCTTGGGATAATAGTTGCTGGAAAACTTCAAAGTGATCTTCCGGTTATAGGTCCATTCGAGTAGTTGTGCCAAAGAAAATGCTGGACTGTTGTCACACACTATGGTGAAGGGAATCCCGAATCTTGTGACGATGTTTTCTTCCTGGAATTTAATAACCATGTCTGCCGTATTATTTTTGCAAGGTATAGCTATGGACCACCAGGTGCAGTAATCAGTAGCAATTAGAATGTATCAATGGTTGGCAGATGAGTTGGGGTTGATTTCCCCGATAAAGTCAAATTCTCATTAGGTAAAAGGCCTAGCCTCGAAGATGGGTTGTAGAGGCATAGTCGGGTTATGCTCACGATGTGCCATGATTTGGCAAGTGTGACACCTTCAAACATTAGTGTAGATGTCTTTGAATATGCAGGGCCAATAATATCTGACCAAGAGGATCTGATGGGAAATGGTGTTGGCTAAGCCATGCCCGGTCCCAAACTACCCATAGAATTATTCAATTATTTTAGTAGCTTGGTCCTTGTTAATGCACTAAAGGTACACTCCCTCGTAATTCCTATGGTAAAGTGTAGAGTTTTTAATCATGAAGTGGGCACTTTTCATCTGCAGGAGATGACATTTTTTGGGAGGTAATCCCTCTGGGAACTTGTTGTTTAGCAATAAGTACACCAGATCAGTGTACCATGGGTCCTGAGTAATGGACTCCACTATGTATGTTTGGCATTCTATGTTGGGGACCTTTTCTGCCATTGCTCGACTTAGTCCTTGGCCTTGGACTATCTTCATGGGCTGCATTTCTAAATCATACTCTTGGAGGATGGCCATCCATTTCCCCCGTCTCTCACCCAACTCACTCTACATCAACATAGATTTTACAGCCTGGTCTAGGACGATAGCATGTACCTTGCTCCAGAGAATATAATGTCAGAATTTCTTTACGACGCGAACAAGAACAAAGGCATATTTCTCAAATGATGAATACTGGACCTCAGTATTTTTAAAGGGGGAGCTCATGAAAGCTATGGGTCATTCTTCCCCTTCAACCTTTTAGGTTAATACTACCATGGCAGAATGTGGCGAGGCAAAAGAATAAATGTAAAATGGAAGGGAGTAGTCTGGACTAGCCAGAACAAGTGCCTCCATTATCATTTGTTTGATCTAGGCAAACGCTCGCTTTTCCTCAGGGCTCCACTCAACTTTGGTATCCTTTTTCTTCATCTCGTTGATTGGTTTGACTATCTCAAAGAATCCAGTGATGAACCACTAGACAAAGTTGATCTTGCCAAAGAAAGATCGCATCTCTTTCTTGTTGTCGGGCATTTGCATGTTTAGCAACACTTTAACTCTCTCAAGGTCAATGGATATACCCTTCTCAGAGACAATATGCACAAGAAGCTTCCCTTCGGTGACCCCGAATATGCACTTCTTATGGTTAAGGGATATTTCATACTAGCGACATCTCTCACAAATTTGGGTGAGGTGGGTGGAATGGTCACGCCTGTCCTGGGAAAAGACAGTCAAATCATCCATGTAGATGATTATGCCCTGATTCACAAGGCCCTCGAACACAATGTCCATAGCCTTTTGAAATGTGGCCCTTGTGTTGATCAAGCCGAAGGGCATTCTCTGGTATGAAAATGTTTCCCACTTGGTGGTGAATGCCATTTTATCTTGATCCTCATACTTAACCATTACTTGGTTATATCAGGAGTATCCGTCTAGGAAAGACATCATTTGGGATCCATTTACTATCAGCAAAACCTCATCCAATGAGGGGAGAGGGTGATTATCCTTCTTGGAGGCTTTATTCAAATTTTGAAAATCCACCAAAGGAAAATTTCTCCGCTCTTCTTTCTAACAGGAACCAAATTGGCAACCCACATAGTGTGCCAGAATAGAAAGATTATCCGAGCTGATAGTAGCTTCTCTACCTCCTGACGGATTAGAGGTTCGATCAGTGGGTTGACTGGTCATTACCTTTGCAAAAAATGCTTAGCATCAGGTTTCAAGGGAATGGTATCAGTCATAATGGATGTATCTTATGTTTTCAAATCCTCATACCCCCATGCAAACACGTCTATGTATTCTCAGAGAACCGTGAGAATCTTCTCCTTCTCCTTGGGCGAGCAGGAGGTGTTAATGTGTATCATCTTTTCTTCACCGGGCTGGCTGATGTTTACCTTCTCAAATTTCCCTCCCTTAGAGGAGGATGATATCTTTTCCTGGCCCCAAGGATCCAAGTCAAATATATGCTCAAGCATGACCATCCCCTTTGGGATGGTGTTAGTGGGTAGGTCTACGATCCCATCCTCTTCATCACCCTGTCCAATATCGCCATGATCTCGTTCTTCCACTATCTGGTCCTTGAAGACACCAACATTGGCCATGAAGGCCAAGATGTGTTGATCGTCCTCAAAAACTTGAAAATGGGTGACATTGTCTAGGATGGATGGGGTGGGGATCATCTCAATAGAAAATCTCCAGATTCAGGAATCGGCCATAGGCTCGAGTGTGCTGGCCAAAATAGCTAGGGCATCTGGGACATAATTTTGTGTCTGGGGAATGAGGTCAATGTCGAAGGCATCAAAATCCTCAATAAGACTCCATGCTTGATTGCGGTATGCTGTCAACCTCTTATTGTGACATGTGTATTGACTCCATACTTGTTTGATGATCAACTCTGAATCACCTAGGGCCCGAAGGTGAGTGATTCCTTTTCTTAATGCAAACAAGAGTCCAAGGACCAAGGCCTCATACTCTATGATGTTGTTTGTGTAGTTGAACTGCAACTTGTAAGATGTGAGGAAAGAGTTTCCTCATGGGTTGATCAATTCTACCCCAACCCCGCAGCCTTGTTTGGATTGGGACCCATCGAACTTAAGGGTCCACAAATCGTCATTTGTAGTCTTGGGCTGGGGAGGTAGAGTGACCTTTGTATTGATTTTGGGAGACTTGGGAGGAGCTTCCTCCCGAACTGTTGGTGCATAGGTAAGGTTTTCTTTCGGAGTGGTTTGGGGTTGAGATTCCTGGAGAAAGGGTACTGAAGAAGTACTTTCAGTAGAAATATTGGGCTCCAGGAAATCGGCTATTTGTTTTTTATTCTAGAAGGTGTCAATATGTCGAGTAGCGACAGAAAGGAAAGGCTCACACTCTAACTCAGAATGCTTCTGATAGTGAACTCGGCACCAAGTGCCGAACAAGAGTGTAGTGGGGGTCGCTAAGGCACTTTGAGAATTGACCTCAATCTTCAAATTTTCTTCTAGGTCTTGGGTCCTCTGCAGGACTATGGGAACCTCCCTAGGGGTGAAATTGAATGTTAAGATTTCAAAGGGCTAGTACACCCTAGGGGAGGTCTCAGAGAAGAAGACCTTATTAACCCTCCTAACTTTGGTAAGGGCCTACTTCATTTGGGGTTCACTTTTGACCTGGATCTTATTTGATTCTCCTTCCCAGGGGAGCCACAAGTGAGAGAAGTCGGTCGAAAAGTATCCATTCAAGGACATGGACCAATTCTGACTTAATAACATCCCATAAGTCTCTAGGATGTCTACCACTTGAATATCAATTATGGTGGCTATCCTGGGGTCCTGGATGAGCTGTATCCAGACATTCTTTAATTCTCTGACCATCTTCGTAGCAGTCTTGTCCAATTGAATCACCGCACCATTAGATGGGGTAGGTCAGAATCTAAGCTTCTGGCATATGGATAGGGGCATGATGTTGTCTGAAGCCCCAGAATCTACTAGGCAGTTGTGTATATTTTTGCCTTGTATGTTTAGGCCTAGTAGGAATGGAGGGTCATCTATGTTTTCCTAGAAGACAGCCGCATTAGCATCTTCAAAAGAGATTGTCTTGGGTGGGTGACTAACTACTTTTGGGTTTCCCAAGAGCTTCAGAAGAGACTTCTTCTACTCGCGACAGTTTAGAAAAACCTCCATCAAGGTCATGGAGGTGGTGGTTTGTTCTAATGCATTTGTATTGTCAAACCTTCCTCCTGATAATTGGTGGCCTTCCTCGGCTCGGCCTTTTTCTTGGTTAGAGCTGAGGCCTTTTGGAGGGACAGGCTGGTCAGTTGTGCTATCCCGGGGAGGAGTTTCCTTTGGGGGTGTTGGCATGTAAATTGGTCCTTTACCAACCTGGATCTGAGTATTGTAGGGAGCACGTAGGTTGGTGAAGGCATTAGCCTCAAAGGCTGGGATAGATTCGTCAAATAATCCCTGTAGTTCAGATTCTTCTTCATCTTCTCCGGAGGACCCAAAGAAGACCATCTCACAGGTAAAGGAACCATGATTTGGCTCCTGCACAGGAGGCTTTAGAGGAGTATGATCAGATGTCTTTTGTCTTTCCAGCTGGGAGATCATGATAACCTTCTCCAGCATGGTGCAGTTCACCTCATTGTGGGAGCTCGTATCATGCAATCTACACCAATTGGTCATGGGTTGGAAGTCTACGACTGGTGTAAAATGTGATGGTCCAAAACCACTTTGATTGGCATTTTGGTTAGGAGGTGGTCCTCCGGTATTCGCATTATGGTTCTATTTCTATTGGTTGGGCCATGGCCTGTTGTTAAAATTTTTTCTCCCGGCATTGTTACTTCATTGGCTAGAGAAGATATTCCCTCTCTGGGAATTAGAGTTATGGGATGCGTAAGATCCAGCCTTCAGTTGGCCCATATCCACAGTCAAGGTAGATAGCATTCGCAAGAGGGACTCAACCTCGGTGATCAACTGAGTGTTAGCGTCACAATGGGATGGTTGTTGGTTTCCTGGGAAGGAACTAGTGTTCGCCAGAGTTGAGGGCGGCAGTCCTCTAGCCGTGGATGACTGGAAGAAAGGCACTCTGGGAGGTTGTGTTTGAGGTTGTTGTGCCTACTGCGGTTGGTTCCAAGGAAAAAATTCTTGACCTGGCATAATCTGAGTATGGGATGGGTAAACCTACCGGGACTGTTGATCAATTGGTGGTGGTAGAGAATTAATTTCCAATGTGGGGCACCCACTGCCAGATTAGGGTTATATCCCTAGGCGTACGTAGTCCCACTGGGGATCGTGTTGAATGGTGTGCTTTGCCCAATCCCACTCGGGGATTTGTTAAGACCACGAGATAATTCCAAGGCTAGGTTGTAAACTTTTTCCAAGGTGTACCGATCACCTGGGATGGTCGTTCTCTAGAGGAGAGTGGCAATGAAGGGGTCCATCGCATTGAGATAAGTCTGTATGATCACTTTCACAGATGGAATAAAAGGACCTGTGCACCACTTTAGGGCACATTGGAACTGATGATTGAATGTTGTGAGGAGATTTTTGGGCTCCTTTGTGATAGAAATGAACTAGCTATGAGACCAAGCTAGGTCCACGTGTATGCGGAAGGCAGCCAGAAAGGCGTCTTCCATGTCTTGCCACCTGTTGATGGAGTTGGCAGGGAGGTTGAGGTACCAGTTCAACTCGCTCTGTCCTAGAGATAGAGGAAACATTCAGGTCACAAAATCCTCATGTTGGATCCAATTTCAGTTCATGGCATCTTTGTATGCCTGTAAATGTTCTTCTATGGTCCGTGGGCCTAAGTGCTCGTAATGTGGGAAAATCTTTTTCGGGTGCGAGGGTAAGTCGTTGGTTTCCCCTGGAAAAGTTCTCATTGGGGACCTAGTATTTCTAAAATACGTGGCCATTGGGGGATTTGAGATTTGGGCAAGTTGAACGCTAGTCCCCAGGATTGTCTGGGAAGTTTGGGTATTCGGTAGTATGCTAGACTTCCAGAGGATAGTGGCTGGTGTGATTTTTGGGGTCTATTTCTTTCAAACAGGAGGTTCGAGATCGACAAGCTTTCTAGGATTAGGGGATGATCTAAGGATTCTTTCAAATTTCTGTGGGGAGAAAGACCCAATCCTGCTGAAGGCTTGACTCCTAAAACTATGGCTTGGGGAACCTTTAGAAGGTGTAAATTTGGAATCCTGAGAGGGGGACAGGTTCATGCCCTCCTAGTGCTAGTTTCTATTGATGGGACTTCGGTGACTGGGTCCGCCAGTAGTCATAAGTTGTCACCGGGTACTAGGGTACCGACCAACTCTTCCTATAAAGGTGATCCAAGGGAATGAGATTCCCCAGGCCTCCAAGCACCTGGATGTCAGGTCTTGACGGTGCAGGGCTCAGTTGGGAGCGGTGACTATTTTCGAGGGGGATAGCTAGTTACTTCAACTCATTCTCTCCAGGGATTTAGATGGGTAAGGTTTCTCCAAGCATTCTACGCTTAGCAAATAAACTGGAAAAGAGATCCTGTAGGGTTAGAAAATTTTAATCTATCTATAGTTATGCTAAACATTCCATACATCAATAATGCTATGATATACTATACTAAATACTGAATAAATACACAACCATCAGTTTAGATTTTATCAGTAGAAAGAGGAAAGAGGTCGTTAATCTACTTTAAGTATCAGAGCAAAAGACATGAAGAACATTAAACATAAAATACCATTAACTCATAAGTTTGAATGCCAAACAACATCATTGCAAGAAGTCTCTCTCCTTCATTAACATTCCTTCTAGCAAGCACTGGTGCGTGGTACAATGGTGGCTCCAAGGGAGCATCTAACTACTTGGAAGCTTAAAGACTTAGGAGCATTGAGCTCTGCAACATAAGAAATGAAAGACTTCTCTTATTGTGGACTGCAAAATCATCAATTTTTCTGACCCTTGGAATAGGGTCAGACTTACTATTTATACATATTCACACCTAACCCTAACCCTAACCCTATTTTACATATTGCAATAAAATATATTATTCGGTGGCCGGTACTACCTACACCACTTTACAAAAGACCTCGAGACGGAGAAGGTTTGACATGTCAGAAGAATAAGACAAGAAGGTAGGATGGAAGAATTATCCTTGAGAAGGGAGCCGAGATGGAGAAGGAAGAAATCTGATCCCCTGCGGATCGAGGTTACATGCCTCATAAATGAGAAAAGTGGTGCCCTATCTCCAATATGCCAGGTGTTCTTTAGAAATGGCACCTTGGGAAGAACATCTGTCAAAAGACCCTTCATCAATCTGATGTGCTCTGATGTATCCATCTACCCTAACAAACTTTATTAACTGCTTTTAAAGTGACCGGTCGACCTCGGGGAGCGGGACACGAATCACCGAAAGAATACAAAAATATTGGACCCGGGACTTTGAGATCTGGGAACTTACGTTCTGAAAGAATAAAGAATACAAAAATGTTTTCTCCAACTCCTGGAGAACCTTTATTGTTGCTTGCTATCATTGAAGGTCTAGAGGAGGTGGGAGATTCCATCCTCATCAATATCTTTAAGTCTAAACCGTCGATACTTGGCCACCTCAATTTGCTCCCCCAATTCTGCAACATTTCCTTTGAATTCGTCAGCCACTTTTTCCGCATCATGACCACTGAGGATCATGCGAGTTATCCATTCCATTTGGGCCCCATCCACTCCCTCTGGAGATTGATATTTTGACTCCATTAGTTCATCAAACTTCCCCAAGACATAGTCTTCTAGGGTGCATGTATTAGTGTTGAATGGGTCTGCTCTGGAGACCTTTGTAACAAAAGACTTGTATAAATTAAAAGAATATTGGACTGTGTTGACTTTGTCCCATAGAGTCCCTACCAGTTGCTTGAGAACCTCCAATGTGAGGTGAATTTTTGAGTGTTGGGTCCTCACAAAATTGAATGATTCCTCCCCCAATACGCCGGACTCTGAAACCATTTCCTCCCTGAGGCCGAGGAGCTCATCAAATTCGACTTTTCATGCCTCGTAGTTTTCAATGTCACCCTCCCAAATGTGGACAATAGTTTTTGCCTGATGTAGAACATGGTGGGCCGCATATAAGTCTGGGAGGGTGGACACAAGGAAACGTCGGATGTTTCCTAACTATAGAGTGACCCACTCATCGACCGCTTGGGACTTCTTCTTCATTGCTCATAGGGAGTCTATGTCACTCTGTGATAATGGCACATCAAATGTGGAGGCCTTCGGAGGAATGACATTGATTAGCTGGGCCAACTCAGTTAGCAACACCATGAGGTTTGTCATTTTCTCCTTTTTTGCTTTAAGCCTTTGAACCTACTTTTCGTATCGGGCCTCCACTGCCTTGGCCACTTCTTTCAATAGGTTCACCTCACCCTGCTTTCCCCTCTTTCCTAGTGATATCTTTGTGATATCATAATCTCCGACCTCGGTCATTGCTTCATCAGCATCTAGGGGAGGTGTTGCCACCATGACAACTATTTCTCTGCCCGACCTGGTTCGAAGAGTATGAACCGACTGGGCCTTCTTGGCCTTTGGTGGATTTTGGGCCTGAGCCATCATCTTGACCAGGGAGAGATGGGCTCTGGGGGTGAGGGGAGCCTTCCTTTTCCTATTTTTGGCTAACCACTGCGGTGATAGGGGTGGCCTATTAGCCAAAGTTTGTTCTTGAGGCTTTTCCCCTATATCCTATTGTACCTCTTCGGTGGTATGTGCATCTGCCTGCTCTTTCCCTATGTATTTTGGTTCATCAACCTCTTCCCCTATGACATTTGCTTCTTTGGCCTTATCTTCTATATCCTTGGCCATATCCAGGTCCTCATCAGCCGCTTTGGGGGTTTCCTCTTCTTCTTCCTGCACTTCTTCCTCAGCCTTCGTTGCTAGGATTTCTTCCTCCATGGGGACTTCCTTTGGTAATGGGGGTGGTAACGGGCCAAGATTTAAAGTTTGGGCTGTAGTTATTACCTACCCAAATGTTGACCCCGGGAGTGGCACTTGAAACATGGCGAAAGGGGCTATGGTTGCTCTTGTAGGTCTAGTTTGTCCAGAATTTACCAATTGTTCACGCGACCTTTGTTGGTCCACTCCCATGTCTTGTTCCTTTGAGACTTCAGAGGTGACCTCTTGTTCTATCTCCTTCTCTTCCTCTTCCTCTTCCTGCTACTCTTGTTCCTGTTCCTGTGCAGGCTCTTGGCCTTGAGCAGGTTTTTGGTCTGGTATCTCAGCCTCCTACTGCTCAATGCCCCCTTGTAAGTTTCCAAACTCATTGGTTGCAAATACATTGTCAAATTAATCCTACGGGGGAGGGTTGGCTGGGACATGAGAAGGTTCTTGTTCCTTCTCTAGCTCCGGGGAGTCGAAAGAAAGGACTTCGACTTGTGGGATCTGAGGCATCCCCAGCTTTGGTTCTTCCTTAGGCTTCAGGTTAAGCCTTTTTTTATTCTCATAACCAAGGGTGGCCCTGCATCCCTTAGTACTTGCTCCTCTATTGGATCAATCCCTATTTCCTTAACCATTAAGGCCGCCAGCGAAGGAGAGGAAGGAGGACAAACTAGTCCAGTCATGAGCACCGGGGTAGCTAGTCGTGTCATTAAACTCTCCCTCATCTATTGGGAGGCTGCTACTGATTGTTTTATTTGCCCTTTGATGGGGATCTCTTATGGAGGTGGGGTCTCCATTATTCCTTTTCCCCTATCTTCCCTCTATGAGGAGGTGCCAGCCCCTGGGGTTAACCTTGGTACCAGCGGTACCACCTTGCGAACACTCCTGGGGTACACCCTTTTCAAATAGGCATGGCTGCACTCATGTTGCAGGTGAATTCTTTAATGGTGGGCCCCTCTTGGGCATTCCAGTCCATTGGTGGGAGTGCCAACTTATCGATCCCCTTTGCCTTGTACTAGGGATCTATCGTGGGTCTAGAATCAGAGAAGTCCACTGGAAATCTTCACAGCTTTAATCTGTCCATCATCCCCATGGTCATCCAGATGTAATTCCGGCTTCAGACCTCAACATCATCTTGGCATCCTTCCCAGAAATCTTCCATATGGTATTGGTGGGGCTCTGAGGCCCGGGGAAGTGCCACTGCAATCTTTCCGTGCGGGTCAAAATGTTTCCACGCCAAGTAGAACTCTGCCAAGTTATATCTTTTAAGCTCATTATCCGCTTCTTTGGCGGCAGCCAGACTGCATGAATAATTCCCACAAGTAATTGGGAATGGGATGTTCATGACCTTCTTCAGGCTGAAATAGGTGTGCAACTCCAGCATCTGCCTGCAATACTCCAGGAGAATAATCTTGTTCCCGCAGTGTTTGGGCAACAAGTAGGGTTTGTTGGAGAAGCCGGTCACCCTAATGTATGTATGTTGTTGAAATTTTATGTAATAGTGTCTATAATTTTAGACTAGATTCATTGCCTCTATAGACAGGCGGTATCCTGCATCCCGAGTGGGTGTGAGCAAGTTGTAGTACAAGAATGCATCATTAACTCTGCAAAAACTGAGGAAGTTGGCCTCCTATTGGATTTGGGGGAAGTAGTCCCAGGGAGCCTTCTGTCTGGGAGCTATCCCGATCATGCTTGATGTTAGTAACCCATTAGTAGCTGGGTGTTGTTGAGCCAGTGCCCAGAGAACATAGGAAGTCATATAGAACTTCCGCTTTTGAACCACCTCGAGGAATTGTGAGTCCACGTGGTTGGAGATGATGGTGGCCCAATCAAAATATTCTACCCTGGTGGAGATGCCGAGTAGGAAATAATACATCCACGCTGAGAACTCCTGAGCATGGGGTTGGGTGAAGACCCGGCACAGTGCTATTATCCCCATCTAGATACTCTCCTTGAATTCAAACTGGGGGAGTTCTAGCTTCATTCTCCTTGGATCCCTCTTTGGGGTCTTGAGCCAATGGTTATTTATGTATATTAGGGTTGCTTCCTCCAATGGCTTGAACTGCACTAAGGAATCTGCTCTGATAACCACAGCTGGCTTGTTAAACTGAGGAATCCCGAAGCCCATTTGGAAGGTTGCAGCGTCAAGAGACACCATAGGAGTTGGATATTCGGTGGGCTTCGGGGCTGTGAGCATAACAACATAGATAGAAGAGTTGTAATGTGCTGCTAATGTGAGAATTAGTTCTGGACACTGCACGAAACACAGAAAGAAGGCAGCCTTGAGGATCCCAGAATCCCTAACATTGATTGCTAGTTGATCTTCAGCCTGCCGTTGAATGTACATTACCTTTACCAGGGCCTACATTTCAGCCCACATTCTGACACTGGTGTCGGTGATTGCTTGAACCTTGGAATCAATCTTTGATCCCACTATGGTATTGTCCTTAATATATTTCATGGTGAGGGGCAACTTCTCCAAGGCCCTCTCCAATTTGGATCTTACGGCTGCCCTGGTGACTGTCATGGAAGGAATTTTTGGACTTCTAGGTGGCAAAGATGCAGAAGCCTCAGACATGATGAAAGTTTTTGCTCTTTGAAACCTGCAAGGCAAGGTGACCATCCAAACATATAGATAAATAATGATAATAACCCGAGGTTCGGGGATCCTACCACCGTAGCGCTTCCTTTTCCTAAAAAGTTAGTTTAGCTCAAAAATCCCGGAAAGCATATGCATTTTATAAGCTTGTAAATTTAACCAAATTCCAGGCCCGGGGATCTCACCATATTAGCAAAGTGAAATGTGGGTTGATGGAGAAGAGACCTGGGGTCTGGAAAACTGACCGTTGTAATGTGTATGAAAAGCAAACCTGTCAAACCCACATGGGCGTCATGTGGTTGTGCAATAAATGGCAGTTATGGCTACGGCGGTGGAGCCAACTGTCTAAAAACGTGAAAAGTGGAGGCCACTTGGGCAGTTTTGAATGCATATGTGGGACGCAAATGGAAGCCATTAAGGCTAATTTATGAGGAGAGATAAAACTGCCTGGTTGAAACCGGTTGAGAGCCAAGTTTTAAACAGGTGGTATTCTATATTTTGAACTCGTGAGTTTGGTGAATGGGATAGAGAAGGCAGAATGAACTCGCCAACAGGATGAAAGGATACACATAGAAACACAGAAAACATAACATATATACACAAGAGTTGAGGGGTATATACAGGCAAAAGCGAGTAGATATACATTTGAACTATACAAAATATACAGTGGAGTCGAGTCAAAATGACTACGATGGATGACGATGCACCAATGTACAAAAAATTACAACATCTATAGCTAAAGCTACACCTGCATAGAGGGCGGACAACCCTCTGGCAGAGATAACCCACCAACGGGCGGCAAAACCAGATGACAAAATGCAAACAAACGAAGTGGAAAACAAAACCAACACAGAACAAAGCGAAAGAAAAATGAAAAATAGATGAAATCAAAAATAGGAAACCCACCTGAAAAACTGGAGGACAGAAGGGAGGCGAGGAGCCAAACACACTGTAAACCAACCTCTATAGCACAAGATCACTTCTTCAATCCCCACAGACCACCTGCAATTTCTCAAAATGATTCAAAATAGCTCACACTAAACTGCTCAAATTACTGTGATAATCGCTGTGATAATTTGAGTGTTTTAATCGTGGTAAGTGTGAAAGTGATGGGTGATTGCCATTTATACCCGCAGTAAAAGTAGGTTACCTTCCTTCCGCTAACTCTGGACAAGAAGACCTCTGAACTCCGGGCCCAGGGATTTTGTGCAACCATATCCTCTTGCAAAAAGAGGACATCGTGGCAAGGAATCCCAGAGTCTGAAATCCGGATCCTGGAGAAAGAACAACCAACTTCAGGACCGGGTCCCAGAGACACAACAAGACAAAACACAAAGAAAAATAGAACATGATGGGGAAAGAAAACCCTGGATAAAGAAAAACAAAGAAACAAAACAAAAACCAAGGCAAGAGCCGAAGGCAGGAAAAAACAACACCAAAAAAAAGGGGGACCTAACATTTTGCACACAAAATGTAGGGATGGGGATGCAAGGCATAGCAGGGCATTGTGCAACATAGTCACCTATTTTTCCACAATAAAAACACTTGAAAGATAATTTTACTTTGCATCTACCCGAGCCTCTCCAAAGTCTACTAAAAAAGGCTGAATCAAAATTATCAACTTAATCAAAATCAGAGTTAGGTTCTATTTTAGAACATTTAAATGGAGATTCTTTACTAGGTTGTGTACACAATGAAAATACCCACATCTGCACAAAAAAAAAGCATGCAAACACAAGAAATACAAAGTAATCAAAGCATGCTAATAAAATTGAAATGCAACTAAAATTTCTACTACAACCTCCGATGAGCTAAAATGAATGCACCCAAGACTTGTTTGATTTTCTCTTAGAGATTTTGTGGGTGTGCTCTCCCAACACAATACAACAAATCCCACTATGACTGATGGTGAACGATTGAGAGCAAGTATGTGGAACTTTCCCAAATCTTCACAAAATGATGAATGTGAATGCAAGATCTATGCTAAAGGATGCAAATGAAAGATATTATCAAACTAGATTCAAATGAAGGCTACACTAAGAATGAAAATGCAAGATTGAAACAATAGTAGATTTATTCCATTACCTAGCATGTAATATCTAGATGATCTAGTGCTCAAAGAAACTAAATAAAATGAAGACTAAGAAGTGCTCAAGATGCTCGATAAAAATGCTCTAAAATGCAATCACTAGTTGCAAATGAGGAGCGAGGACTCATTTTTATAGATTTTTGAAGAGTTAGGTAGGGTTTTGGTCAGAGTGAAGGAGATTAAGAGGCAAAAGAATGAATGGTCAAGATTAAGAGGTGGAAGGGAGGTGTTAACTTTTTAAGTGGAGGGATCAAGGATTTGAAAAAGTCACATCTGTGTGCAAGTGATTAAGGCTAAAAAGGTTTTTATTACCTTTTAAGTGTAATTAAAGGGAATTTAGCCAAAAGCAAGGACAAGTGGCATTTAAATTAAATCAGATTTAATTTAAATGGGGCTTAGAAGAAATTAACAGGAAATGGAGGGATTAAATAAATAAAATTTATTTTAAAAAGGAGTATGGAAGAAACATATATCAAAATAGAATTTTAATATATTAGGGATAGTATCTAAATTAATTAAATACAAGGTGATGAATTTATTTAATAAAATTAAATAAATAGTCGAATATAACAAATATTGCTAATTTACAAAAATTAACTATATTGTTATAGGAAATATTAATTAAATTAATATAGAAATGAAGAGGGACAATTTTAGGTGTCTACAGGTTGATCTGAGGTAATTCGCATTTCATAAGTAGTAAAAATACCATGTAAAGTATCAAGAGTTAGCTTATTTAGGTCCCTTTCCTCCACAATAGATATCTTGGAATCATATTTATATGTGACTGATCTCAACATCTTTTTGACCACCATCATTTCTTCCAGATTTTATCCTAATCCCCAGATAGAATTAATAACATAAGAAACATGCAAGAAATAATCAACTATCTTTTCTTCCTCTGTCATTCTATCATTTTGAGACTTTCAAATCTATCTCTATAAGCTTGAAATTTTGCATGTTTGACAAATTTATCTCCCTCATATATGTTTGACAACTTTTCCCATATACTCAAGGCAGTTTCACAATGCATGATCTCAACAAAAACATCATTTGGAAAACCCCCAAAAATAGCATTTGATGCTTTTGCATCATGTTCATAGGTCTTTTCTCATCAATAGATGGAGGTGTGGTTTTAGTATATGCAGTTTGAGTAGTTTCCCATACATCATACCCTAGAGACTTGAAATGACGTCTCATCCTATATTTTCAGAAAGCATTACCAGACCCATCAAATAATGGTGCCCTAAATCTAGAAAAAGATTCTTGACATGCCATAAAGTACTCCTTATCCAAGAAAACCCTAAAGGAAGGGTACGACTCTGATACCAATTGTTGGAGTACAATTATCAATGAGAGGGGGGGTGAATTAGTGATATTAAAAACAATGTATCAATTTTTAAAGCCAACTAAACAATATAATTCAATTATGACAATTGAAATAAAGAGATAGAGACAAATTCAACACATGATATGTCCTGAGTGGAAAACCCTTTGTGTAAAAAACCACTCGAAATACCTCACTGGCTTAATCTAAAATCACTTTTACTCTGCCTCATTGGCTTATACAAAGTCTCAATGACAACTGCTATCCCAATGACAGTCTTATATGTCTCACTAACCTTTCTACACTTCTCAATTTTCTTACATACAGAGGTCAAAAAATCTTATTGTAAAATAGACTCTAAAACTCTATCATATGCATAATAAACATAATACATGTCTTTGTATTCAATAATGCATAAAACACAATCATATACCCTATGTAAATTAGGGATTTATGTCAAGTTGATTGTGCAAAAATACTATAAGATATAATCAAAACCCCAATATCTTTTCTTTGTCTGCATATCAAAACAAATTGCCTTTAATCCATATATAGGCACCACGAAAAAGTAAAATTGATTAAAAATTGCCTTAGAACTGAGTAATCATCATGTAGCATTAACATGAATTGATGTTTCCAATATAAATAATATAAATGTATTCTGATCAAATAAACTATATCAATAACTTCCTCTTTTATCAATACTTCAAATGCTTCAAATGATAAAACCAAATAACAAATAAACCTTTAATCCATTGTTTTAAAACATATCATTATTATGCCACCTTAATCAAGAAAAGAGATGTAGTTATGCCCATAAGTGATATGTCACAATGTTACCAACTGAATCATTTTATGAAAAGTTTGGACAACGAGATAATCATGTACTATGAAACAAGAAAAACATGTAACCCAAGGTGAAGTATGGAGTAACCAAAATCCAAAACCCTTGACTAGGGTTTTATGACAAAATTCACACTATAGATAGTATGTTACACTCTATCATAGTGGGAGATGCATGTCATGCATAATGAATGTGTACACTCATACATGATCAAGAACCCAAGTCTTGACTCTTACTACAAACAAGAAATCAAATGACCCACAAAATAAGTAAGAACTGTATGTGCTTTGAATGCCAACTGTGTATGATGATAGTCATATAAGCATTCAAGTATCATTGCATGACAATGCATGTAAAGAACCTTTGATGTACACAAAAATAAGTACACATGTAACTGAAAAAGACCCGAAATGGGTTAATGTACATGTATGGAAATAAGAATGAATAGTGATATTTGTGGCCATACTACGGGTTTAACAAAGATAAAACATTTTTGTACAAAACCCACAACATAAAAACTAAATACGAATCCATTATAAGATGCACTGAGAAATACATCTCAAATCCATGTATGCATGATACAATCTTAACATAAAGAAAACTACCTTATGTCTGCTAAGAAACAAAAACCGACACTCACGAGTATGAAACATAGTATTAAAAACTAACTTTCAAAATCATGGGTATGAAACTCAAACATATACATGACAGGCATGATAAAAAGAAACTAAAAGATAGATTATCACTAACTAAACAGGGAACTGATTAGATCTCAAACTGTAATCTCTGCAAGACCCCGTAAATTCCTCACAACACGGAGCTTTGCACCATTTCAAAAAATTTCTAATAACTACAACTATGGCGACCAAGGTTGCATTTTCATCTCTTCAAACTATGATGCCCTATCTCGTATGAGCTAGGGTTTGAAATGAAACCGTTACATTATTTTCAAAAATATATTATTAAGATTTCTTTTAACATATGCTGATGATAATGCATTTTACTCCATATTAATGTATTCACATTAAATGCAAAGCAGTGCCAATGAAAGACATTTTTCAAGTTAATATCTATGGTCATGCGAGATGCAAATGGACCGACCAAAAGGTATCCCTAGTGGCATATCATTTTATTGCCTTGGTCAGAACTTGTGAACATTAAGTTAATACTCAAAATCTTATATTAATCACCTTGTAAACATGTATAAGATCACTATCATATCAAAACTACAGTTGAATTATCATTGTACACAAGAACACTATACATTAGCACTGAATATTGAACATATATATTACTATTATGTGTCTCTTCAAACTTCAATACTAATATGAATAAAATCATTATTGATTTCAATCAAATACTCATATGATATTGCAATCTAATATAAACATCAATATACTGAATTATCACAATGGTTAGCTCACATAGAAGGACTGAATACACTGTCAATACCAATTCCATTACTATTATCATCAATGGTCATAATAATGAAATCATATATCACTGAGATTATGAGCTGATATCATTGAGAATATGAACTGTACAGTGAATATGCTCATATCAAACTAATCATCACTGAGTTACTCAATGTCATAATATGAAATAATGATCTAGATTATTGTGTTTGGCATAAGGACACTCAAATCCAAAGGAGAGGAGAAACACATTCCAACAAGAAAATATACAATAAACTTACTCTTATCACTTGTCATGTGACTTGACAAAATGATGCCTATTATCGAAAGGCTCTGTCTATTCGCATGAGGAGAATTTTGAGAAATCATGGACTTTTATGACTTCTCCCCTTCTTTCTTCTTCCACACTTTTTTCTGTGTCTTTACTTAAGAACCTGTTCTCAACTCTTTTCTTTTCTGCAATACTCAAATGACAATTCCCTTCAATATGATCAACATTCTAAGAATTAAAACAAATCATACCAAAATCCTTCAAGGAATCAAAATAATTATGACTAAGAAAATTGATTTTTCTTCTTGGTACAATTCTACAATTAGTTGCCTTATGATCAAAGTAATTACAAAAATTACAGTAACCATAGAAAGAATAAAACTTGTTCGCTATCATTCTTCTTGTGGAAGGATACCAATGTGAATATTTATTTTGTCTCTAAACCTTAACCAACTCATCAATATTATCTTTATCACTGAAAATATTGCTAGAACTTTGACCTTTTTCAAAGCCTAAACTAGATTTGCCATTATATCACCTCTACTTGGCTAACATTTCATCTAGTAGATCTGAACTCTTTTCAAACTTAATTTGTTTGACATAAAACCATCTATTATTATCCAAGTTCATTTCTTAGATTAAGTATTTCACTTTCTAACTTTAGTCAACTTTCAGATTTTAAAAGGAGATTAGAATTAATTACCTTAGCTTCTTCTTTTCTTTCTTTTATTTAATGTACCAAAAGATGGAAGTTACCCAAAAGATGGAAGTTACCCAAGGGAAAATACCCGATGATAATGTATCTAAAAGCAAGTACCCAATGAAAATATATTTGATGAAAATGTACCCAAAAATAATGTACCCAATGACAATCTTCCCGAGGGAAAATACCTGACAATAATGTACTTGAGGGAAAATACCCAACAACAACATGGGTAGTTTGTCCGACGATAGTGCAGATGATGTGCCTAACAATAACATGGGCGATGTTCCTAATGGAAACACATGAGATGTGCCCGACGGAAACGCGTGAGATTTTCCCAACGACAACGCATGTGATGTACTTGATGACACTTGACACCCTTGGGCAACACAGGTTATGTTCCCAATGACAATGTAGGTAATGTGCCCAATGGAAATGTGGGAGATGTGTCTGACACCAATGTGGGTGATGTTCTCAATAAAATGTGGGTGATGTGCCCAAAAACAACGCAGGAGATGTGCTCGATGACAATGCAGGTGATGTGCCTGACAACACTCGACACCCTTTGGAACTTGGAACACTTCGGCACTTGGCACCCTTCATCCCCCTTTGGTACTCGACACCCTGCACCCTTCGGCACTCTTAATTGATATGAGTCAACTATATGCTTCACAGGTGCCAAATATATTATTGATGAATAAATTATAACAAAGGGAACTCACCAACAACCAGAATGAATTGCAAAGATAAGAGAATTTGTATTTTCAAATTATATATCTCAGATTACTTCATATTGTCTTGAAGTGAAGACTTCACAAAGTTGAACAATCATGAACAAGTGAATTATATGAATTGATATCAGCAACGACAAACTAGGGTGGTTTCTAACCATCAAAATTGCAATTATAGACTAGGAGGGTCTTGCACCTTTGAAACTGCGACAAGAACTCATTTCCAATTAGAATTGTAAATACACAAGAAAAAATAACTCCACAATTACTTCCTACAATGCCAACGCGACCTTATAAATAGCTCCAAGAAGTTTCCCATAAGGTTACAAATAGGCTAACATACTTTATTTGTTATTTTATTATTTATGCCCCCTTTTATTTTAAAACTAAATTAATTAATTAAAGAAGTCCTTTTATAATATAATTTAAATTTTGGAACCACTTTATTAATTAAATTAATTAAGTCACTTTATTAAAAATTTGGAGACATAAAAAATCCTCACCGCCCAAAGATTGCTTGTCCTCAAGCAATCCGTCATCAAATATTTTTCCCACTGTGACGTTCCAGGATCCCAAACCAAGCACTGACACAAATAGTCATATCCACTGAAATCTCCATGTCGCAACATGACCACTTGCACACATCAGGATGTAGGAGAGAAGAGTAACTCTCCATCAAGCTTCCTCTAATCCACTATGATAGAAATGTTTCCATGCCCATAGTCATTAGGATCCCATTGAAGCCAATCCTCACACACATCGATGCTCAGATCCCAAGCTTTCATGCTATTATGCCAATAAATTAATTTCAAAAAATGATGGTCTGGAATCTTAAACCTCAGGGGAAACTTGTTCTTCCCGTGAGGAAACCACTCACATGAAGAGATTTCAATCATGCACGCCTCATGCCCAATGTAATGCCCCTCCAACCCTATCAAGTCTTGGTTATGATCACTTGATATTAGGAAGAACTTTATGTGAGAATGATTCTTCTTGAGATGGTGTCTTAAAACCGAACCTCTTACAACTCACCATAACTTCATATTTGATATAGGAAATAATATTGCATAGGTATGTTACTATACATCTTCTTGTGTGTTAATGATAGTTTAAAACTAAAAGGATCGCCTGATAGACTTATATGCTTCTTTTGAGATGCTCATTATTAATATTTATGTTTACTTTAGGTTAAATTGATTATAATCACTTAAAGGTTAGATCTGTTATCTTCTCTAATAATGTTACTTGGGATTAGAGATGATTAATGCATTTAGGGTTATACGATTT
>MU228440.1:86443-98642 GCA_018584345.1 Thuja plicata
CTATTATTACTTTGTAATGAAAATAGGAAGTAAGGACTTTTATTGGAAACGTTTAATTGAATTTTGATGGTGCAATTGAGTTGAGCATAGATAATGTTAAGGAGTAAAAAAATATGAATGAATAAACATGCTTAGTGGATGTGAAAAGTAATGTGTGCTTGTTTCACTTCTAAAGGTAAATTACGTGTTAGTCGGTAAGGAAAATTAATTCCGCTAGTTCATTAATGTAATCGGTTTTGATGTGAAATGGAATCAATGTAAATTGAAGTTGTAATGGAAATAGAATTTGTTAGTAAGATGAAATACTTAATAATGGTAATTGAATTCATTAAGGGAACCTTAAGGAATGTATTTGTGAATGGTAATGATGATATGTTAGAATGTAAAAAAAGAAAAAAGAAAATAAAAAAATTTGTTAGCTATAATTTTAGGTCATAGACCTGATTCCTTATGGATTCCCTGGCAGGGACATTACACCCAATCAAAGGGTAAACTCCATATTCAACCAACTGTAGAGATTGCTCCTGCAAGAGATCATTAGTAGATTATTCATCTTCATGAAGTTGATCAACCACTGTTAGAGCCTTCTCATTTGAAGGATCACTGATAGATCCTGCATTTCTATTAAGTTGATCAACGAGTGTTGGATTGATGAAATTTTTGCAAGCATCTTCTTCACCTTTTTGGTTGCCTTGAAAATTTAGGTGTTCCCCACTTGAAGGGACAACTGTTGATTCTTACATGTACATATCCTCATGTTGCTGAATTGGATCTGTGACCATGTCTTTATCCTCTTTAGGAATTAAAGTGTCATGCAACACATTGTAAATATTCCTCTTCAAGTTATTTTTGTAGACCCTAATACCCTCGAAGGATGGATACTTCATCTGCAGTTCTATGTAGTCCTTGAGAGATATGTCAGTCTTCCATTCACTGTCAATTTAATCCTACTTGAATTACTTCAGGGACTTAGCCAAAGAGGGGTTTTGCTAGATCCTTGGAGGAAAATTCAGCATCATCGGTCTTGTATTGGTCTGATGTGTACGTGACATATCGCCCATCAAAATCTCACCAATCTTCTTTTGTCCTCTTGATAGGGTCTGGAAAATCTATTGTTGACTTCTCTTTAGCTCCCTAAACAAGAATATCATATCTACACATGCATCTTTCATTCCATCAATGGGTTCCATGATTAGATTTGAATTTTCTAACATCCTAGCAAGATCACCAACTTTGATACCACTGTAATGTACCAAACGATGGAAGTCACCCAATGGAAAGTCAGCTGAGGGTAAATACCCAATGACAATGTATCCAAGGGAAATTACGCATTGACAATGTACCTGATGGTAATGTAGCTAAGGGTAAGTACCCAAAGATAATGTTTGCAAGGGAAAATACCCAACAACAATGTACTCGAGGGAAAATACCCGACAATGAAATAGGTAGTGTGCCCAATGGAAACACAGGTGATGTGCCCGACACTAACATGGGTAATATTTCAAATGACATTGTGGGAGATTTTCCCAATGTAAACACATGATATGTGCTAGATGACAACATAGGTGATGAACCCGATGACACTTGATAGTCTTCGACACTCAACACCCTTGGCCACGCGAATGATGTTCCCTATGGAAATGTGGGTGATGTTCCTGATGACAATGTAGGTGATGTTCCCATTGATACTTGACAACTTCAAGGAAGGAATACAAGAAGATGAAGTTGGAGATCCCCCGTATGGATGTTCCTGATGACAATGTAGGTGAGTCTTCAGCCAATGGGCGTTGATGTAGGTGGGATCATTTTCCCCAAATTCAATGGGAAGCCAACTTCCCCATTTTTTGTCGAGTAAACAATACCTTCATTTACTAAAACATTTTGATACCATATCGGGATACCGGTTACCGAATATCAAAGGAGGCTATGGTCTTGGTGAGTACATATGGAAATTATTTTATTCAATTTCATCAGCATTCTTATATTCAGGTGACCAGATTCTTTGGCAAGCCCTACATATTACCCAAGCATTGTGGGGATAGGATTATTTTGATGGATTTTTGCAGGAAAATACTGGAACTCCATGCACTTTATGGAGTGAATATAGTTACCTCCATCCCGTTCCCGATCATTTGCAAGAATTATTATAATTGCAGCCTTGCAGCGGCCAAAGAGGCCGATAATGAGCTAAAAACTATGGGGCTGGCCAAGTTCTACCTAGCGAGGAACAATTTTGACCCACTCGGCAAAATAAATATAGCATTGCCCTGGGCGTCCACACCCCACGAGCCTCACTTGGAGGATTTTTGGGCAGATTTCCAAGATGACTTCAACGTCTAGGGGCAAAAATATGAGAGGATACCAAAGGGATGATGAAGCACCTTGACCTTCAAACCTTTCCAAAGGACTTTTCGAATAGCAGGCCCTTAGAGGACCTGTCATACAAGTTATAGGGGATCAATAAGTTGAATGTCCCTCTGGTGGATTGGGACACCCTGAATGTTTTGACAATAGAGGAAGTCACCCAGGGCATCGTGCAGCACAGTCATCAATATTTTGCACAAGTATGCAAAAAAAGTACCCGTCGGGGTCCAATTTTGCAGGGGTCTACTTCAGCCTCCAGAGTGGTCAGACAGAGCAGAGATAAGGAGAAAGAAAAAGAGAGAACCCTAGCCCAAGCCCATCCTCAGTTCTACCCCTATCATGGAACAACTCCACACCCAGCTTGAGGCATCTCGGTAGCTGAGTGAAACATTGAGCGCAAGGCTCTCTCTCGGTCTCCAAGTTACTCCAATGGGATCTGCCCTCCCTTCAGGCTCACCATCACTTGCAACACTAATGAGTTGGGTGGTAAACATAGAGGAGGAGAGTGAAACTATCATGGACATCAAGGTCCCACTGTAGATGGGGAGAAAGAAGCCAAGGATGAATAACCATCCACCGAACACAGATGTAAGCCCCAGGCAATTAGGCAACATTCCTATGGAGCTTATCCCTTCCAGCCCCTAAGTAGAGGATCATCCAATGGGCATTGAGTAGTTTAATATAGCTATAAATCTCTATAGATATGTAAATAATTGTGAATTTATGTAAGTCATTAGTAGTCTGTAGGAATAGTTAGTTGTGTCTGCTATAAATTTGTCATTCTTCAACCTTCTACGTAAATAGCATTTGTAGTGTGTCTTTGTATTTTGGTCTATATATTCCATCATGTCTGACCTATCCTGTGGTAAGATCATCATTCCCTCTACATTGTTGAACCCAATTCAAGCTCACCCACCTGGTTTCTTGCTGGACTCAAACTCAGCACCTCGCATGTTTGAGTTGTAGCCTTTCTCTCTCCTCTCGTCGCTTTGACATTGATAGCGAGATTAAATTCCCCCACGCATGAGAATTTTAAATAATCCCAAGTGGAATTCATTCCATCCGTATCAAGACATCTATCACCCTTAAATGTCATTACTCTATTTATTGCATGACCATGTGACTACCCACGTCAGCCTAGTACGGCTTATTGCCTGATCACTTCAATAACAGCTAGTTTCTCCAGACTCTAGGTTCCACGTAATCCTACAACCTTCATCACATTTTTCACATAGAATAGAACCCCTGAGTGTTGATCAAATTAAAATTAAGCTATTGTTTATTACATTTCTAGGATTTGATGCAAGCTAACATCTTTTTGTGAATAGGTGCAAAATGGTGATGAAATCTCAGAAACCCAGAAATCCATTATATTTAATTACTTGTATTAATGGTTGTCCAGTCTTGTAGGTTATCAACAATCATCAATCAACATGTCTGAGGTAGCTTCTCCTCCTGGAAGTCCAGAACTCCCGACCACCTCAACAAGAGTGGCCACCAAGTCAAGGGTCGGGAAGGCACTAGAAAAGCTCCCGCTCACATCCAAATATCCGAGGGATGGTGTCCTCATGGGATCCAAGGTGGATTCCAAGTTACAGCTGATCACCGACACTGAGGTCAGACCATGGGCCGAATTACAGGGCCTATTCAGAACAATGTTCACTCAGATTTCTGCTGGAGACAGTATGGCGAAGAACGTGTCTACATCTAGCATCATCAAATCCGCCTACTTTCCTTACTCTGTACAGGCCCCATAGTTGATCCTAACTTTGTCCAAACATTACAACACCACCATTCGGGCTGTAATACTTGATGCTCCCCTTCCAACGGGCTACCCAATGCCCCTAGTATCCCTTAATGCTACTACTCTAGCTTTGGGTCTATGAGTTCTCCAATTTTCTAATTCTATTGTCATCTCCCATGCCACATCACTAAAAGAGTTCAGTAATGTGCAGCAAGCTGCCAGCCAAAACCTCAATGCCCACTGGTTGAAGACTTCAAGGAAAGACTACAAGAAGATGAAGTTGGAGATCCCCTGCATGGATTTCAAAGAAAGCATACATGTGGGGATCATATTTCTATGTTGGGTCTTTGGGGAATCTCATGCCTAGGATTTCTCAGTGTGGATGTATTACTTTTTCTACGACATCACCACCAACGGGCAAACTTTTGACAAGACAACCATTGTTACGAACATATAGATTTTTAAGTTGAACAACGTCAGCAAGACATCAAAGTTCTATATGACTTCATATGTTCTATATGACTTCATATGTTCTATGGGCACTGGCACAACGAATACCCATAATTCAAGGTTTAGTTACAGTGGGCGTCCTTGGTACTGGGTCTGGCCAGAGTGCTCTGTGGGATTATTTTTCCCAAATTCAATGGGAAGCTAGCTTCCCCAATTTTTGTCGAGTAAATGATACCTTCATTTACTACAATATTTTGATACCATCTCGAGATGTCAGTTACCGGCTATCAAAGGAGGCTATGGCCTTGGTAAGTACATATAAAAATTATTTTATTCAATTTCATTAGAATTCTTATATTTGGGTGACCAGATTCTCCAGCAAGCCCTACCTATTACCAAAGCATTGTGGGGATAGGATTATTTTGATGGAGGTTTGCAGGAAAATCCTGGAACTCCATGCACTTTATGGAGTGAAAAAAGTTACCTCTATCCCATTCCCAATCATTTGTAGGAATTATTCTTGTAGCCTTGCAGCGGCCAAAGAGGTCGATAATGAGCTAAAAAGTCTGGGGCTGGCCAAGTTCTACCTAGAAAGGAACAATTTTGACCCACTCGAAAAAACAAATACAACATTGCCCCAGGCATCCACACCCCACGAGCCTCACTTGGAGGATTTTTGGGTAGATTATAGAGATGACTTCAATGTCCAAGGGCGAAAATATGAGAGGATGACCAAAGGGATGATGAAGTGCCTCGGCCTTCAGACCTTTTCAAAGGACTTTTCAAACAGCGGGCCCTTAGAGGACCCATCATACAAGTTACAAGGGATCGATAAGTTGGATCTCCCTCCGCTAGATTGGGATATCCTAGAAGTTTTGACAATAGAGGACGTCACCTAGGGCATCATGCAGCACAATCATCAATATTTTGCACAAGTATGCAAGAAAAGTACCTGCTGGGATCCAATTTTGTAGGGTCCACTTCGGCCTCCAGAGTGGCTAGATAGAGCAGAGATAAGGGGAAAGCGAAAGAGAGCACCCCGGCCTAGGCCTTGTCCTCAGTTCAACCCCCTATCATGGAATAATTCCACACCCAACTTGAGGCATCCCAACAGCCAATAAAAAAATGAGCGCTAGGCTCTCTTTCGGTCTCCTAGTTACTCCAGTGGGATTCGCCCTCCCTTCAGGCTCACCATCACTTGCAACACTAATGAGCCAGGTGAAAAACACAAAGGAGGAGAGTGCAGCTATCATGGACGTCGGGGTCCCACTGCAGACAAGGAGAAAGAAGCCAAGGATGGATAACCCTCCACCAAGCACAGATGTAAGCTCCAGGCAATCGGGAAACATTCCTATGGAGCTTATCCCTTCTAACCCTAAAGTAGAGGATAAGCTAGAGGCCTCCCCTCCCCATGAAAATTTTGATGACATCTTCCAGACCAATGATCTGGTAAATCTGCACAAAGATGTCAAGAGGGAAGTAGAAGAGATCGTCGTGCAAGAGGCAGAAAATATCCTTAGGGAGGGAGAAAGACAAGAAAAGGAACTTGCCTCAGAAGAAGGAGCCTAGGAGCAAGAGAAAGAATAGGAGCAAGAACAAGGATTGGTAAATATACCAAGTATGGAAGAAACAAGGGTCCCGGGGACCAAGACAAAGGAAAGGCAAACACAAGATGAGCAGCCAACAATGGCTAGGGAAACCAGACCTTTGAGAGAAACCGTACCCCCAGTCGTCATGCTCCAAACACCTCTAGTTACTTTGGGTGACCAGTTACCCCAGAATCCAACATTTGGCAAGGTGGTCTTTGCGGCGCAATAGTCAAATCAAGGCCAGACACCTTCGCCCCCTCCAAAAGATGTACCATCAGAGGAGAATGTCCTGGCAGATAACACTGATGAAATACATCAACAACAAGACATGGGGGAGAACCCTAGAGACATGGATACCAATGCTATTGGTGTCAGGGAAGATGGGGTCCCTGACACTATAGATGAAAATGCCATAAATATTGGAGACATTGGGAATCTTGGGAGTGGAGAAAAGGAGTCCACAGAGACTATAGATGTCGAAGAAGTGTGGCCAACCCCCGAGGAAGATCTCAATATCCAGGACCTAGCCATAAGACCACCCCTGCCACCACAGTGGTTGGTAGAGTCAAGAAAAAGGAAGGCCCTGGCAATAGAGAGAGCTCCCCTCTCTCTAGCCAAAATGATGGCCCTAAACCAAGAGGCTCAGAAGCCCAAAAAGGCCCAGACCCTCCATACCCTTCAGATCGGTTTGGGAGGAAGTACCATCGCAGTAGTAGTGATGCCTCCCCAAGATGTAGAAGCGGTAGTAGTAAGAGCCAAAGAATATACAATCACAGAAGTTTATTTGGGGAGGAGAGACAAACAAGGAGAGTTGAACCTGTTAAAAGAGGCTAGCTGAGAGATTGAGGCCTGATGCAACAAACAAGCCCAAAAATTGAAGGAGGTGAGAGACACAAATGCCAATCTCTTTAGGCTTCTAACAAAGTTGATGCAACCATTGGCTACGATTCCTCTAAAGGCTTCTGCATTTGGAACACTGCTCTTGTAGGGTGATATAGACGTGTTGAGAACAATGAAAAATAAAGTGCAAGCTGTCGATGAATGGGTGACTAAGTAGGTGGGATCCGTAAGGCACTTCCTGAAAACCACACTCCTAGACCTCCATCAGGCCACTAACATCTTGGGCCTGGTGAACGATGTCATTTCTCAGTGGGAGGGAGAGATTAAAAAGTATGAAGAAAGGATAAGTGAATTAGAATAAATAATGAACATCATAGAAGATATCATCATCGATACAGGAATTTTGGGAGAAGAACATTTCGGGTTCCTCTAGGTCCAACACTCCATACTTGGTCTCAAAATTGAGACAAGAAAGCAACTGGTAGCGACCTTAAAGGGTAAATTCCTAGCAATTGAGAAATCTTTAAATTTATATGTAGAATTTGTTACAAGGGTTTTGGCAGTCGATCCCTTCAGCATTGCGACATGTGCTCTGGTGGATTTTGTTGTGAGCAAATTTGATGAAATAATGGAGTCATGATTCTGGACTCCTAGAGATTTTGATAGAGTGAAGATGTCACATCTCTCCTGTATGATGCTTTGGGCCCACGATGCAACAAAGGTGGGCGTAGAGTTTAAAGAGGGTGCCCAAGATGTGGGCAAACAGTTGGAGGTGGCCAAAGAGCGCCAAAATTGTATAAAGGAGATAGATGAAGATGGAATCCTCTAGATCTTGGCGGCATTCAAAACCAATAAAGTCCTCTGGTCTCTAGAGATTTTCATCAACAGGGTGAAGTTTTGCAAATTTGTTATTCTTTGAGCGTAAGCTCCCGGACTCTGGAATTTTGGATCCAAGTTTTGTATTCATTTGCAGTGATCTGCGTCAAGGTTCCCCGGAGCTGACTGATCATTATCAAGCAGTTAATGAGGTTCTGAATGTAGGTGATCTAGATAGGGACATGTCAAGAAAAAGAGATGGTTCTGACAAATGATTTATCCAAGGTGTCGCTCCCACATTTAATACATGGCGTACATCAAAGACAGGGAACCACAATTTGCATTTATGAGGCATGTAGCCTAGGTTACCAGGACAATCAGGTTTCTTCCATAAGTACCTCGGCTCTCTTCTATAGGCTGATTCTTCTAGTTCTCTCCTCTATCTTCTTCTTCTTTCTTGTCAGACCTCTGTACATCTCGAGGTGATTATAAGTGGTGCAGGTAGTACCAGCCACAAATAATGTATTATATTTGGAAAGTGTACAGTTAGATTAGGTTAAGTTTTAGGTCAAGTTTGTGTATAAATAAGAAGTCTGACGCCATAACAAGGGTTGGCAAAATTGATGATTTTGCAGTCCAACAAGTAATAGAAGCATACCATTTTTGAGTTCTTTGTAGTTAGCATTTTTTTTTTTAAGCCAAAGTGGGATATCCACCATATTTTATTAATATAAACTGATTCAAAGACTCCCCCATGGAAGAATCAAGAAGAAACCCCAAGATCTTAGTCATATACAATATTATAAAATATGACAATTTTTACATTTGAGTTTCACAAAGAAACTCATGAATTCAAGAAGGATGTATTTCGATGTTTACATATAGATTTATCTCTAAGCCCACTAACTTTGTATCCTTACAACATTAAAACATAGCTATCCCCCATAAAATCTTCAAAATTATGAAGGGATCAAAACTGGACTATGCTGTTTAAATTGGTTAACACAAAATATCAGGATTATGAATAATAATACTAGATTTGCCTCTGTCGAGCAGTTTGTTAACCTGATAGTCACGGGAGAGGCGGTTACAAAATGCTAAGTTTGTCATGGGTGTTCAACTGTGAAAAACTAAACTTATTCCTCCATAGGCTCGACAGCGGCAGGTCCCCAAGCTTTTTCCCAACCCACTGGCAGAGCAACAAAATTTTCTTCTTCCCAACCATCCGTTGTGTATTGCATCATTGGGAAAATGTTGGAAGATTGCCCGGGAAAAAGGGGAACATTCAGATCAGGAACTTATTTTATGTTGCCAGATGAATCCTTGTAGTAGCTCGAGTGTTGAACCAATGGCAATGGAGATAGAAAAAGATCCAATATCGAATGTGCAAGGCTCCATATTTTGTCCACCAAAGGTTTCCCAATGGCCGCACCCACAATATGTAAGTTGTTGTGTAGTACTCAGAAACTCTTCTTCTCCATCGCCCATTTGAAGCTGTTGTATGCCATTAGGTGTTCATGGCTAGCCATAAGATCATGGTGTGAGAATAGTCCACCCACCAGCGCATTGCTTGACCAGAGGTCATACCTCTGTAGTGCCTCCATGAGCCGTGTTCCTTGTATAAATTGGGGCCAAATGAGCTTATTCGTGATATAAACGACCATGTCCATCGACTGCAGCATGTCCATTAGGTTTGATAGAAAAATTGACACCATCCAAGAAGGGTAGACCACAATCCTAGTTCTGGGGGCCAAAATGTGTTCTCCCACAACACGTCAGATGGCCCTAAAATGCAACACTGAGTTGGTAATAAAAATGTGGTCAAGATCCAACCCATCAATTCTATTTGGGAGTGGGGATTCAACAGCCTCTGGGGAAATTTATACTCTGTAATTCCTTGGAAGGATCTCATCGTGCAAATGCCCACAAGTCTGAAAAGAGGGGAAAACCATGCGCATCATTCTCAACTTCACAAATACATTGCACTGTATGATGAACCAGGAGTAATACGATTATGTTTTATACAAGGAAAGGTATTTGTAGTTCTCCAATGGGTATAAATGCATTCGTGTCAATTAATATCAAATTACCCACAATCTGATTCTGATATATTGGGTACTGCGCACATTGTAATGTAGGATGCGAATCTTTGATCTCGCATTCACTTAAGTTATCATTTAGCATGCCCCCATAAATTTTTGTACTATTTTCATAGTGGCGACATATAACTGCAGAGAATAAGTGCTTAATATTTGCCCACTTATGATGTCATACCACTGTGTCACACGAATCTGTCTGTGTTTCCATGTGAATTGTGGATTCAATGTCATTCTCTCAAATCAATCAGTGAATCCAAATTGCATATCTGTGTAGTAACTAACTTCCCATCCACACATTTGAAGCCGAATCCATTGATGACTGTCTTTCAGAATTATAAATTTCTTGTAACTTGGCATCCTGATTTAACATTGCATCACATTTGAAGGACATTACCTCATGACCATCACATCCTCTATTTGCCAGGTGATTTGCTAATTTTTTGCCTTCCCTCAACATATGTGAAATCTGTACTTCTTGGAATGTATCTAATAATAGCCGAATTCACTGAAGGATATGCATGATTCTCCAATTATGAGACATTCGCTTGATACATGCTGTGATTATAACACTCGAATCTCCTTCTATATGGATCTTTTGGAGTCCACCCTTTTTAGCCAGTAATAATCCTTCAAATAATGTCTGAGCCTCAGCCATATTATTTGATCCAATTGGAAGTGGACAGCATTTTATTGCTAGTAATAGTCATTTATGATCCCGAATGCATACCCCTACTCCTGATTTTCCTGGGTTCCCCCTTGAGGAACCATCAAAATTTATTTTACTATCCCCTATTGATGGTGGAATCCATTTGATTAAGTCTCTGGCCAGCATTTTATTTGATGTTGTTTTGTAACACCAACCAAATGGTATGTGTATTTGCTTCCGTTGTTGCAATATTGAAGAATCCCATGAGGTCATGACCAAGTTGTGCTTAAGTTTGCTGTGACTAGCATTGACTAGTTCTGATATCAACCTCTCTAGAGCATTTGTAACTACCTCAATTGAAGAGGAAGTTCTTCAAAAAACTCTTTTGTTTCTCTCCCACCAAATGGCCCATACAACTAATGCTGGGGTGCATATCCAAATTTCTAAAAAGAGGGATGTAGAGTATAACTGTGGCCATGATTCAAATAAGTCCCAGAGTTTGTTTGGTAATGGTGTTAAGTAATGTAGCTTCTTAAGAAAAAAATACCAGCATTCCTGTGCAAATTGACAATTTAGAAATAGGTGATCTACATCTTCCTGTTGGTTGTCACATAGAAGACAATTAAAAGATTGAGCTATGTTGAGTCTATGTAGTCACTCATTGGTTAGTGTTATTCAAAGCTAGCCAAGCAAAGCATCCTACCTTGGGTAGATTCACATTGTTCCAGCAGAAAGTGTATGCTTGAGATGGTTTTGTAATTGCATTTCTCTGTTGGAGAATTTTATATCCCTCCTTGATAGTAAATCTTCCATCTGCTCCCAGGGCCCATAGTAATTTATCCTCTAAGTTTGATAAGTAGACCAAATTTTGCGAGAGGATTTTCTCCAAGCTCTGTATCTCTTGGGAGGATAAAGGCAAATCATGAGGTTCTTTCCATATTACCTTCCTAGAGTGTAGACATACTGCTAAAACATAATCATTTAAATAGACTCCCCAATTATTTTCTGATGTATTAACTATGTTTTCAATGTCATTCATACGAAGAAGGGGAGGTGCACCATTCTATGAGTCATGCCAGAATTTGATTGATTGACCATTATTTACTTCCCAAGTAATAAAATTTGTTACTATTTCTCTGGAGGAAATCATGAAATCCCAAATGGCTGAGCCTTTAGGGGGGTCTAGTACTGGTTCTTCCTAGGTTGTTATCATCTAGATACTTCTGTTGCATAATTTGGAACCAAATGTTGTGTGGTTTGGAATACATTTGAAAAACTAATTTACCCCCAAATGCTTGATTTCTGTATTGTAGATCATGTATCCCAGCTCCACCTAACTGCTTTACTTGTGTTAATTTCTCAATAGAAACCAAAGGGATTTTCTTTTCTCCATTCATATTTCTAGTCCATAGGAAGTCTCTTAATATTTTCTATATTTTTTGAAGAACCGATGAAGGAGCTTTGAGAACTGATAAATAATAATTAGGGATAGCTAATAAGACTAATTTGATTAATAGTATTCTTCCTGAGAGTGATAACCATCTAGCTTTCCATGCTACTACTCTAGATTTAATCCTCTCAATGATAGGCAACCAGTAGCTGCTTTTGTTTACTCCCATAAAGAAAGGGATGCCAAGGTAAACAGATGGAA
>MU228440.1:100008-118969 GCA_018584345.1 Thuja plicata
CATCCATTCCTTGTTTGATGATAATGTTATATATATTCTCTAGTTTTGCCTTTACTGATTCTTTTTCTGAAAAGATATTCTTAAAGGTCTTCTCATTCCATTTTTTGATCCACTTTTTGATGTGTTTTAGCTTATTTGCAAATTGGAACATTTTAGTACCTTCTGTCTTTGGGGCAGATACCCGACATTGCTTAAGTGAAGGTAAGAAACATGGATGATGTAGCCACATTCTTTCAAATTTGAAAGATGGCCTAGATTGGAAGCCTTGTCTTAAAATTGTCGAAGTCATATGAAGACAAATTGGGAAGTGGTCTGATCTAGGTTGAGGGAGGATTTCTGAATGATATGTAACATTTGCTAATTTCCAGCACTATGCTAGAAGAAATCTGTCTAATCTGACTGCTATCTGTGAGAACTTTACCCTTTTATTAGTCCATGTAAATGTTCCATTTAATGGCTCAACATCCATTAAGTCATTATCTTTCACAAAAGTGGAGAAATCCTGAATTATTCTCAGAGGTGGATAGATTCCACCATTCTTTTCTGATAGTTTGAGTATGGCATTGAAATCCCCACCCATTATGAGGTGTGATTCTGATTGACTTTGTATAAACTGAGTGATTTCCATCCATAGCCGCTGCTTGTCCTGAGTTGGGATAGGCCCATAAATGTTAAATAACAGGATTTTTATTTCAAAGCTCTCCAATCTTATGACTTGCCAATTGTCCCTATTATGAATTGGTTGTCCTTGTATTAGTTTAGGGTCCCCGATAATAGCTAACCCACCTGAAGCACCAATCACTGGACTATGTGCAGTATTCCATTTTGACCAATTCCCAATTGTTTTATTAAACACTTCTATTGACATCTTAGTTTCTTGAAGGAGTATCACTTCCGCTGTTAAAGAATTCAGCTCTTGCTTAATTCTTTTTCTTTTGTCAGAGGCATTTAATCCTCTGACATTCCAAGAGGCAATCTTCATTGTTGACAAGGAGAACACTTGGTTCTCCTTGTCGATCTTTTGGTAGATGTGAATTTCCCGTCCAGTGTTGATTGAATACCTGCTGCTATTTCTTTCTTAATTAGACTAATTTTTGGTATTCTTCCTCTCTTTCTTGGTGTGGCCTTAACCTGTCGATCTTGAATTGGTGTTTGTTCAAGTGATAGTATAGTAGTAGTATCAAAAGCTAGTTGATTAGATTTTGGCCCAATTGTTTCAGTATCAAATTCGTCATAGATTCCCTATTCTATTATTGTTTGATTTCCCTCTGTATCTAGGAATGTATTACTTTGGATCCACTCGCTAATTTGAGAGTATGTAAACTCATCAGTCTTCGGGGATGACACCATTGGCTTGTCCTCTTGCCAGTCTTCTTTGTTTTTTGTGAGATCCAGTTCATCTATCTGTCTATATATTTCCCCTTCCAGGTTATACTCCATGTTTTCCATTAGCAGTCCTTGTTGGTCCTCAGTTCAAATAGTATCCTCCTTCAATTTTGTTGACTTTATCTGCTTAAAAGGCCAGTGTGTTTCTTGATTAATTTGATTTATTTGCTAAGAGCTACTCGGATTGTGGGCTATTGTGGGCGTCTGTAATCCCTCATCTTCTGTGATATTGATAATTCCTTTAGTAGGTTTGGATATCTTGACATGTATTGATGCCTGACCTGCTTCCCCAAGCTCATGGATATCTTGATCTAATGGTGCATTTTTTTTGTACTGCTAAGAATTCATTGAAATGTAATCTCCTTCTTGCAATGTTATACCTTCTTCCTCTGCTATCTCATATATTATTTTATTGGCTAACACTGTCAACAGTTGATCAGATATTTTCCTAGCTCGGAGGTTACTCAGGGTCTCTTCATCAAGTGCCTCATGTGTAATTGGATTTTTAATTGGAGAGTCAGAGTACATGAGTTGTTGCACTAAATCATCCATATCTGAATTGTGTACATTTGATGACTTCTAGTCTAGCAGCATGTTTTGTTTGGTATTGTTGAGGATCATCAAAATATATCTTACAGCATAATAGAAATAGATGATCATCTCATATGAATGCATATTGGAGTGGCTTTGTCAGAATAATCTGTCAATGCATGCAGTTCTGTATGTCGGGAGTAATGAGAAGTCTGACGAAATGAACATTTGAGAGGATTTGTGCATTGGTTTTCACGTACCCTCATCTACGAGCATGATTGGGTTATGCATTGTTCTGTGAAGTGTCCTAGTCGATTCTGATATAGCATGATGGTATCTTCATTTTGAATAACAACACTTTATTCCCATCGACCCCATTTGGAATTTAAGTAGATGGAGTTTGGCAGTTCCTTAACATTATCATGTAGTATGCATACTCTAACCTCTCGGTGAGGAAACTCAAAGGGAATTAGATCATGTTTAGCAAAGATTCCTAGTCTGTTGGCAATAATTTCTATAATGTCTAGATATCTGTATTCTAATGGCAAGTTTGGTAAAGCTATCCAGATTGGGAAGAATAGAGGGGATCTATCTTTGAGTATGATGTTAGGGGTCCATACCGAAGTAAAGAGGCCCAATCCTTTATAAAACCAACTTTTATTTTTATGGATAGCATCTCTCGTTTCAATGGATTCAAATTTAGCAAGAAAATATCCCAACTTAATGTCTACCCAAAATATATTTGTAAACCCTATCCAATTTTCCAAGGCCCAAAGCTTAATATCATCAATTGATAGGTCTAGTTTCAAGAATTTACCTATTAGTGCTTTGTCCCAAAGAAGATGAATTTGATCCTGGAGCAAATGGTCTGGAAAAGTAATTGTTGACGTACGTTGGGGGTCAGGACCTTGCTGTAGATCCGATTGTAGCTGTCTCTGTTTGATCCGCTAGATTTGAGAAGATTGTATTGGGTTGAAGGGTGGTCTACTTGTCAGTGGCCACTGATGTGGTAGAAAAGATCCAGTTGGTATCTGCTTCATAAACTTTGAATCCCACCTATCATTATCAGGATCCTGATTCCCCTGAATGACTATCGGGGAGCCCAAAGGTGTGCCTTCACAAATGTCAAATATTTGTTGCTTTTGAAAGGGGCGACCCCTTCTCCTGCCCTTTTGATTTGGCATATGTCTAGATCTATTGATACCCAGTCGAGATGAATTCAAATTTTTTTCCTGCTCATGTTGCTTTTCAAAAAACCCTCGACCCAAAGAGGTAAGCACCTATTTGAATTTCGCTGCTTGTTTCTTAGTTACTTGCATAGACGTACCATCACGCTCAAAAGTTAGATTTGTATTGAGTCTAGGCAGGTTGAGGTGTAGACTAGATGGCGTCATGTGATGCTGATTCTTCTCTAATGTTGACGTATAGAAACCCTTCTTATTCTGAGCCCTATCTTGATTTTTTCCTGATTTCTTAATATTAAATCTGGGGTTAACAAAGAAGGGTTTTTCTGGTTGGACTATCAATTTCCCTCTAAATATCCTCATAGGATCATCAAAGTCAGATTGCAACATTTTATCTTTTTTGGGTAGATTTTTCTAAGCAAAAGGGACTGACTGAAACCCAGAAGGTTGGTACCCACGTTTGTTTTGAGGCCTGTCAAAGTCATCTTGCTTTGTTCGATTGAAACCCTTACCATTACTAGAAATTCCTTGTTGAAAGCAATACTGTTCGAACAATTGACTCTGTGGTTGCTATGGTCCCCTGATGCTGTATGTCTACCATTTCTGACCAGCCCTGTTTCCACTGAATCCTCTGCTCAAATCTTTGCCCAAGCCCTCAGATCTTGCCATCATACAATAAAAAAATTATAGTTAGCATTTTTACTTTTAGTTGTTCTTAGGAGCTCAATTCTCAGTTGTTCTCAATAGCTTAGAATGCTCCCTTGGAGCCATGAATGTACTCGCCAGTGATGCTAGAACGTTTTCAAAATAATGAAAGAAGGAGGAACATCTTATGACCATGTGTTGTGTTGTTATGATCTCTGAAGTTAGCAAACATCTTTTGTGTAGTAATTTTTCCTATGTTTTAGTTTAGATTAATGATCATTTCTCCCCTTGCTATTGAATGCATATGAATCATTGGTTTGTTGTGTATTTGGTATTTAGTGTAGTTTCTTGCATTGGAGCATTGTTTGATGTTTGACTATGTATTACATAACTATAGGTAGAGATATAAGTCCAACCCTAATATATCTTTTGATTTTTCTTTGATAATCCAAATGCTTGTAAGAAACCCCATCCCCTTTGAAATCCCTGAGAAGATGAATAAAAACCAGATATCCCCTCAAACAACAGTCACCTACACAAACTAGCTCCCCCGCAACATCGAGACCCGACTACCAAGTGGTTGGAGGCTAGGAGAATTTATTCTTTGACAAACCTCTTCAGGCGGATTTGGTTGGTACCCCGGTACCCAGTGACAACTTACCTCTATTGGCGAATCTGGTCACAAAGTATCGTCAACAGAAACTGGTGCTAGAAGGAGGGCATGAGCTCGTCTCCCTTAGAATATTTCAATTTTACACTACCTGAGCACTCCCCAAGCAGTAGTTTTACGAACTAGAATTTCCATGGTATAGGATTATTTTCACCCCTATGCTTTGAAAGAATCCTTTGATCAACCCCGAATCCTAGAGAGTTTGTAGAACTTGGAGCTCCCATCTGAAAGAAAAGGACCCAAAAAATAAGACAGCCAACCAATTTTATCTGGGGATTCGCTACACACCAGAATACTCAAATCCCTCAAATAATCCAGGGGACTAATGTCCAACCCACCCAAAACCAAAAAGTCCCAATGGATACCTACTTTGGTAATACCGGGTCCCCAATGGGGCATTTCCCTAATGCTACCAACGATCTTCCTCCACATCCGGAGAAGATCTACCCCAAATATGAGAATCTAGGCCAGCGAACTGTAGAAGAACATCTTCAGGCCTACAAGGATGTCATGAATAGACATCGGATACAACATCAAGACATTGTAACCCAAATGTTTCCTCTATCTTTAGGATGGAATGAGCTAAAATGGTACCTAAACTTGCTTGCCAACTCCATCAATAGTTGGTAGGATATGGAAGATGCCTTCCTGGTGGTGTTCTGCATTCACGTGGACCCAACTTGGCCCCATAGCTAGTTTATATCCATCAGGAATGAAGCGAACAAGCCTCTCACCATATTCAACTATCGGTCCCAATGTGCCTTGAATCGGTGCATGGGCCCTTTCATCCCATCCACTAATGTAACCATCTAGACATACCTGAACGCCATGGACCCCATTGTTGCTACTCTCCTCTAGACTACCATCACTAATGACCGGGATACTCTGGAAAAAGTTTACAACTTAGCCCTGGATTTGTCATGCGGTTTGAGCAAGGCTCCCGACAGGATTGGACAAAGCTTACCCTTCAATATTTTTCCTAACAAAAATCCTTACACTAGGGGATACAACCCTAATCTGGCTATGGGTGCCCCAACAATGGCCATGGGCCCATCGCCAATAGACCAACAAGCCTGGTAGGTTTACCCATCTCAAGCCTAGATAATTTTGGGTCTAGAATACATTCTCTAGAACTAGCTGCAGAAAATGCAATAACCTTTGACACAACCCTCCAAAGTACCTTTCTTCCATTCATCCATGGTTGAAGCATTGTCGTCCTTGAGTCTAGGACCTATTGTTGCTTTCCCAGGTAATCCACCACAACATCCGTCACACTGTGACACAACTACCCAGTTGTCTGTCAAGGTTGAATCCCTCCGACAATTGGTGTCCTCCCTGATAACAAACATGGGACAGATGAAGGTGGGGCCTTTCGCGCCCCACAACTCTAATTCACAGATAGGGAATGTTTTCTCCAGCCAACAGAATGCCAATTCCTGAGGTCAAAACTACAACAATGGGCCTTGACCCAACCAACAATAATGGAACAATAACGCAGATACCAGAGGTCCTCCTCCAAATCAAAATACCACTCAAGGTGGTGCTAGACCTAGTCATTCTCTGTAGCTTGCAGAATTCTACCCCCTTACCACATGGTGTAGATTGCATGATACCGGTTCACATTTTGAGGTGAACTGTGCCACACTGGACAAGATTTTCATGATCTCCCAGTTGGACAGACAACAACCTACTGATCTAACTCCCCTGGAATCCTCCACATCAGAGCCCCCTTACACTACCTTCATGTGTGAGACCGTCTTCTTCAGGATAGATGAAAGATGAAGAAGAACCCGAGTTACATGGGTTCTTTAACGAATCCGTCCCGGCCTTTGAGGCCAAAGCCTTAACCAACCCATAGAATCCTAAGAATACCACCCCCTAGGAAACACAAATGATCGTTCCTTCCCACCGAAAGGACCTGGTCCTAACCACACCAAGGATCTGGCCAGGGGAAACCAACTTTACCTAGGTGTGGTTTGATATTACCAAAGTGTTGGAAAGCACCACCACCTCCATGAACTTGATAGAGATTTCACTAAATTGTCTCAAGCAGAAGAAATCCCTCTAACAACTCTTAGGAAACCTGGAAGTCATCAGTCATTTGCCAAAGACTGTCACATTCGATGATGCCAACTTGGCAGTTTTATGAGGAAACACAAAGGGTCCTCCCTTCCTACAAGGCCTGAACATTCAAGGGAAGAACCTATACAACTGCTTGGTAGATTTTGGTGCTTCAGGCAACGTCATGCCCTTATCTATCTACTAGAAGCTCAGACTCACCCCGACACCGTCCAAATGCCAATTGGACAAAACTGTCATGAAAATGGTTGGTGAGTTGAAGAACATCTAGATTAATCTCATCCAAGATCTCCGGATATTGAGCACCATAGACATCCAAGTGGTGGACATCCCTGAAACTTACGGGATGTTATTAAGTCAAAATTGGTCAAAGGCCCTCAACGAGTATTTCTCAACAAACTTCTCCCACTTGTGGCTCCCCTGGAAGGGGAAATCAAATCAAATCTAGGGAGAGAGTGAATTCAGAATGAAAAAATCCCTCACCAAAGTTAGGAGGGTAAATGAATTCCTTTTCTCTGAATTCCTGCTTGGGGTATACCAAACATGGGAAATCCTGACCTTTGATTTCATCCTCGGGGAGGATCCTATAATCACTCAAAGAATTAAAGATTTAGACAAAAAGTTGAAGTGTGAGGTAGGATCACATGGTAGAAAGGTGACTCCAGCCACTCTCTTGTCTGAAACTTAGTGCCAAGTACATTATCAAAAACACTCCAAACTAGAGTGTAAGCCTTGCATTGTTGCCACTACCCATCACATCACCGTCTTCCAAGAGAAGGAATGAAAATTTAGTTTACCTGGACCAAGAAATCTGCCTAGCAGTACACCTAAGGTGTCACTCGTCCAGGAACCCAAACCAGAGGATACCCCATAGGAAAGCCTCACCTATGCACCATCAGAGCCAAAGGAATCACATCACAAACCTCCCAACCCCAAAACCAATCCAAATGTCACTTCGTCTCCCCAGCCCCATAAAATTGACAATGATTTGTGGATCCTGAAGTTTGATGGATCCCGGTCTAAGAAAGGTTGCGGGGCTAGAGTGGAACTAATCAATCCATGAGGGAAATCCTTCCTTGCATCTTATAGGTTGTAGTTTAACTGCACCAATAATGTCATGGAGTATGAGGCCTTGGTCCTTGGACTCTTATTTGCACTGAGAAAAGGGATCACCCGCCTCCGGGCGATGGGTGATTCAAAGCTAATTGTAAAATAGGTTTGGAGCCAATACACGTGTCATGATAAAAATTTGGCCGCATATCACAACCAAGCATGGAGCCTAATTGAGGAATTTTATGCTTTTAGCATTGAACTCATTCTACAAAAATAAAACTATATTCTAGATGCCCTCGCTGTGTCTGCTAGTACCCTCAAGCAGATGGTTGGTTCCCAACTCCAAAAATTTCTATTGAAATGGTCCCTACCCCATCCATCCCAGATAATATCACCCACTTTCAGGTTTTTGAGGATGACCAACATATTCTGGCCTTCATGGCCAATGTTGGTGTCTTTGAAGATTAGACCATGGAAGAAATTGATCATGATGATACTGGGCAGAGGGAAGAAGATGACAGGATCATTGACCTACCCACCAACACCATTCCTAAGGGGATGGTAGCTCTAGAATGAATCTTTGATTCAGACCCCTGGGGCTGAGAAAAGATATCATCCTCCTTTAAGGGAGGAAAATATGAAAAATTTAACATCAGTAAAGCCAATGAATAAAAATTGGTCCACATTGGTACCTCCTACTCCTCAAAGGAGAAGGAGAAGACTCTCGCGATTCTTGAGAATACATTGACGTTATTGCCTGGGGGTATGAGGATCTCAAGACTTATGATACCTCTATCATGACACATACCATCCCCCTGAAACCAGATGCCAAAACCTTCTGGAAGAAGCAGAGGCTGGTAAACCCTTTGATCAAACCCCTAATCCACTACGAGGTTTAGAAATTATTATCATCCCGGATCATTTTTCCTATCCGGCATACAACATGGGTTGCCAACCTTGTCCCTGTGCACAAGAAGAACAACGAAATCCACCTATGTGTGGATTTTTGCAACTTAAACAAGGCCTCCAAGAAGGACAATCACAGTGTCCCTTTGCTGGACGAGGTATTAGAAATTGTTAATGGTTCACAAATGATGTCCTTCCTAGATGGGTACTCTGGGTATAACCAAGTTATGGTTAAATTTGAGGATAGAATGAAAATGGCGTTCACCACTAAGTGGGGGATATTTACATTCCAGAGAATTCCCTTTGGCCTAATTAACATAGGGGCCACATTTCAAAAGGCTATGGATATTGCATTCGAGGGCCTATTTAACAAGTGCATAATCATCTACATGGATGATTTAACAATCTTTTCCTGGGACAGGCGTGATCACCTTGCCCACCTTCCTCAAATCTGCAAGAGATGTCGTCGGTATGGTATCTCCCTCAAACCCAAGAAATGCATATTTGGGGTCACTAAAGGGAAACTACTTGGGCATATAGTCTCTAAGAAAGGGATATCCATCAACCCTAATAAATTTGAAGCACTACTTAAATTTGCAAATGCCCAGCACTAAAAAAAGAAATGAGATCTTTCTTTGGAAAGATAAATTTTGTCTGGTGGTTCATTACAAGATTCGCCGAGATTGTAAAACCACTCAATGACATGATGAAGAAAGATACCAAGATTGAGTGAATTCCCAAAGCGAAGTGAGCATTAGCTCAGATCAAGCAAACTATAGTGGAGGCATCAGTCTTGGCAAGTCTAGACTATTCCCTCTTGTTCCACATCTACTCCTTTACTTCACCGCATTCTGCAGCTGCAATTTTAACCCAGAAGGTTGAGGGGGAGAGCAACCTATTGTCTATATGAGCTCCCCCTTTAAAAATTCCAAAGTCTGATACACACCACTAGAAAAGAAAGCCTTTTCTCTATTTCAGGCCGTGAAGAAATTCTTGTACTACATTCTCTAGAGAAAAGTGCATGCCATCATCCTAGACCAGGCTATCAAATATTTACTGCTATATAGTGAACTAGGTGAATGCCAGAGGAAATGAATGGCCATCCTCCAAGAATATGATCTCGAGATGCAACTAATGAAAATAGTCTTAGGCCAGGGGCTATGTAGAGCGATGGTAGAGGCCACTCCAAACATCAAGTGCCAAACTTATACTATGGATTCCATCACTCAAGACCCATGGTATACCAATCTAGTGTACCTGTTGCTCAACAAAAAATGCCTGAAGGGGCTTCCCCCTAACAAATGTCACACCTTGTGACTAAAAAGTGCACACTTCATGATAAAAAATAGAAAACTTTTTCACAAGAATTTTGAGGGGATTTACCTCTGGTACATAGACAGGGACCAAGTTGCCAAAATGATAGAAGAATTCCATGGGTAGTGCAGAACCAGGCATGGCTCAGCTGACCCCACTACCCATCAGATTCTCTAGGCTAGATATTATTGGCCCTTTATCTTCAAAGACATCCACACTCACGTAAGGAAGTGCCACACCTGCCAAACCACTACTTCTCGTGAGCAAAAACTGACAATTTCTTTACAGCCAGTCTTTGAAGTTTGACCCTTCACCCAATGGGCGTTCAATTCTATTGAGGAGATAAATCCCAACTCATCCACCAACCACCATTATATTTTGATTGCGACCAATTACTATACCCGGTGGTCCGAGGCAATCCCATGTAAGAACAACACAGTGGATGTAGTCATCAAGTTCTTGGAAGAAAACATCGTCACAAGGTTTAGAATGCCCTTCACTATTGTGTGTGAGAATGATCTGGCATTTTCTTCAGCACAACTATTAGAAAGGACCTATCAGAGGAAGATCATCTTGAATTTCTCCAGCAACTATTACCCACAAGGTAATGATGTTGTCGAGTCTACCAATAAAAATTTGCTAGAAGTAATCAAACATTTTCTAGAGAAAAATCCCTGGGACTGGCACCAAAAACTCAGGTTTTCCCTTTGGGTGGATCATATCATAATCAAGGTAGACCTGAGAACTTCTCTATTTCACTTGGTTTATGGCCAGAGTCTTGTGTTCCCAATCAAATTACAAATCCCAGTTTTACAATTCATGCAGGAATTCAACGCCCGGGACAACATTGTGGAGGTTTGCCTCTTGAATCTAGTGAGAATGGAAGAACAAAGAGATGCAACACAGGAGCATTTTGCGTGTCACCAAGTAGTGGTTAAATGATGGTTTGAAAAAAGATCCCAATACAAAGCCTTTCGGGTCTCAGATCTAGTCCTTTTGTGGGATAAGGCCTAGGAGAATAAAGGAAAGCACACTAAGTTCCAAAGGCTCTGGCTCAGACCTTACTTAATCTTAGAGATCTACGGGCCCAACACTTATCACCTTAGCACCATGACTGGAGAAGTCATTCCATTTACGATCGACAATTCCTCAAACATTACTTCGAATGAGGCGGGAGGTAAGTTTTCCCAAAGTGTATTAAATGTATATTTTCCTACCTGTAAATATTTTCTCGGTACTCCACGGGAGTGTCTTGTCCTTGTAAATAGTTGGCGGCCCTCTGGGGCCATCTTCCTTTCTTTTCTTTGGTTTTGTCTTTGGTTTTCTTTGTTTTCTTTGCATTGTCTTGCTTTTTAGGTTCCCGACATGTTTCCCTCTTCTTGTAAATAGGTATGCTCCGCATAACATCTAGTCCCTGGAATGGTGCCTTACGCATTTTGATTAATCCAGAATCTACGGTTAGCATGGTGGAATTTTTCTGCACTCTAGAGTTATTTTGTATGCATGGTAAAAGGTTATGGGTAATCTTCATCAGATTCACATCTTGAAATTCTTGACATCAGTTAATAGAAAATCTAAGAAGCAAGTAATCGTATGATCCTTGAGAGAAGAACGGTTGCACTGGTTATTGGCCATGTCCAAAAATCAAAAGGATATCCCAGGTCCAGAACATCTCTCCTATTCAAAAAATTAAAATGGATGGCAAGGTGAAAGAAGTACTACCATAAAAATTAGCTAAGCTTAAGGTTCATGGTGAAATAAGTACCGCCTTCCCATCTTCAAAACAAAAGAAAGAAAACTAGAGAATAGAGAATTCTGGGATCCAGGGGACAATGCAAGATATAGAAATTTTGATCTTATGCACTCAGTTTCATCTCTTTTCTTCTCTCAGAAATCATCTGCTTGATTTTCTTCCAAAGCACACACTTCATGACTGACAAGAGATTGAAGGATTGAATCATGATGAGTCAGGCTTTCTTAGACACCTCGCACCTTGCAAATGAAATGCTTCAGGTAAAGATGAGTCTCGGTCTTGCTAACCAGAGATTCTGTGGTTCTCAAATGTGCTAAGGCATTTGTCCAACCAAGCCACCATTTTTTATGCCTTGCATACCCATCCCTACATTTTGTTATAAAAATGTTAGGTCCCCTTTTTTTTTATTTTTGGTTCTACCTTGGTTTCTTTTGTTTTCTCCAGCCTTTGCCTCCACATGGCTATTGTTGTGTTCCCTTTTGGTCTTCCCTGCTCTAGGGCCCAGTCTCAGAGTGTTTTTTTTCTTTGTTTCTGCCAGATTATGGACTCCAAGATTCTTGTGACATTGCTTACTCTTTAATTAGAGGGTGTGATCTTGTGGGATTCCCCGGGCCCAGAGTCTAGAGGTTTTCTTTTTTTCTTGGGATTTGCAGAAGGAAGTGGTGCATTTTCACCTAAAGGGTATAAATTGGGTTTCAGTTATCACTTTTACAACTACTATGATCAAATTTCCCTCAACAAATTAAGAGCAATTTTTTCAATTTCACAGAGAGCTAAGTGTGATTTTCTTCAAGGGTTAATAGTGTTTCAGTGATTAAGCGTGCTTCAAGGTATTCTCTAGGTTCTTAGTGTGTTCTCGGCATGTTGAAGCTATCCATTTGCAGAGCACCTCCTATGCCCTTCCCTTTGCATTCCTATTTTTTAAGGTAGGCCCTTCTGGTTCTTCATTTCTTTTGTTTTTTGTTTTGTTTCTTTGTTTTGGGCTTCATTTCTTTTCTTTATGTCTTCTATTCTTCGTCGCTGCTTCCCATTGGTGGCATTTTTTTGTAGGAAGGTTATCTGCCTTCCGTGCACTATATATTTATGTACATTTGTAGATAATGTAGGTTTCTATGTAGGTATTTGTATAGTAGTTTAAGATAGTTGTAAATCTCTGTAGATATGTAAATAATTGTGAATTTTTGTAAGTTGTTAGTAGACTGTATGATTAGTTAGTTGTGTCTGCTATAAATTTTCCATTCTTCGGCCTCCTCTATAAATAGTGTTTGTAGTGTGTCTCTGTGTTTTGGTATGTATATTTCGTTATGTCTGACCCATCCTATGGAAATCTCATCGCACCCTCTACATTATTAAACCCATTCAAACTCCCCCACCTAGTTTCTAGCTGGACTCAAACTTGACAGCTCGCATGTTCAATTTTAAGCCTTTCTCTCTCCTCATGTCGCTTCAACATTGATGGTAGGATTAAATTACCCCACACGTGAGAATTTAAAATCATCCCAAGTGGCATTCATTCCATATTTTTTGAGACATCTATCACCCTTAAATGTCATTATTCTGTTTATTGCATGACCATGTGACTACCCATGTCATCCCAGTACAGCTTATTGCCTGGTTACTTCAATAACAGCTAGTTTCTCCAGACTCTGGGTTCCACATAATCCCACGACCTTCATCACATTTTTTGCATAGACCAGAACCCTCGGGACCCCTGAGTGTTGATCAAATTTAGAGTAAGCTAGTTTTTATTACATTTCTAGGATTTGATGCAAGCTAACATCTTTTTCAGGACAGATGCGAAATGGAGATGAAATCTCTGGAACCTAGAAATCCATTATATTTAATTACTTGTATTAACAGTTTTCTGGTCTTGCAGGTTATCAACAATCATCAATCAACATGGTTGGGGTAGCTTCTCCTCCCGGAAGTCCAAAACTCCTGACCACCTCAACAAGAACGCCCACCAAGTCAAGGGCCGAGAAGGCACTAGAAAAGCTCCTGTTCATATCCAAATATTCAAGGGATGGTGTCCTCGTGGGATCCAAGGTGGACTCCAAGTTACAGTTGATCACCGAAACTGAGGTCAGACCATGGGCCAAATTACAGAGCCTAGTCAGAACAATGTTCACTCAGTGTTCCGCCAGAGACAGTATAGCGAAGAACGTGGACGCCTCCAACATCATCAAAGCCGCCTACTTTCCTCACTCTGTGTAAGCCCTGAAGTTGATCCTAATTCTAGCCAAATATTACAACACCACCATCCAAGTTGTTATACTTGTTTCTCCCTTTCCAACAGGCTACCCAACGCCCCTAGTATCCCTCGATGTTGCTACTCTAGATTCGGGACTGGGAATTCCCCAGTTTGCTAATTCTATTGACATCTCTCATGCCACATCACTAAAAGACTTCACTAATGTGCAGCAAGCTACCAGGCAGCACCTCAACTCCCATTCGCTAAAGAATCCGAGGAAGGACAACAAGAAGATGAAGTTGGAGATCCCCGCATGAATTTCAAAGAAAACATACAAGCGGGGATCATCTTTCTATGTCGGGTCTTCGGGGAATCTCATGCCCAAGATTTCTCAGTGTGGATGTATTACTTTTTGTACGACATCACCACCAACGGGCAGAATTTTGACTGGGAAACCATTGTTGCCAATCATATAGATTTTCATCTTAACAACGTCAGCAAGACATCGAAGTTCTATATGACTTTGTATGTCCTATGGGCACTAGCACAACAAAGACCCATAATTTGGGGTTTAGTTACAGTGGGAGTCCTTGGGACCAAGCCCAGCTAGACTGCTCCATGGGATCATTTTCCCCAAATTCAATGGGAAGCTAGCTTCCCCAATTTTTTCTGAGTAAAGGATACCTTCGTTTACTACAACATTTTGATACCATCTCAGGATGCTGGTTACTGACTATCAAAGGAGGCTATGGCCTTGGTGAGTACATATGGAAATTATTTTATTCAATTTCATTAGCATTCTTATATTTGGGTGGCCAGATTCTTCAGCAAGCCCTACCTATTACCCAAGCATTGTGGGGATAGGATTATTTTGATGGAGTTTTGCAGGAAAATCCTGGAACTCCAGGCACTTTATGGAGTGAAGAAAGTTACCTCCATCTCTTTCCCGATCATTTACAGGAATTATTCTTGCAGCCTTGCAGCGGCCAAAGAGGTCGATAATGAGCAAAAAAATTTGGGGCTGACCGAGTTCTACCTAGCGACGAACAATTTTGACCCACTCGACAAAATAAATACAACATTGCCCCGGGCATCTAGACCCCACGAGCTTCACTTGGAGGATTTTTGGGTAAATTACTAAGATGACTTTTACATTCAGGGACAAAAATATGAGAGGATGATCAAAGGGATGTTGAAGTGCCTCGACCTTCAGACCTTTCCAAAGGACTTTTTTGACAGCGGGCCCTTGGAGGACCTGTCATACAAGTTATAAGGGATCGATAAGTTGGATCTCCCTCTAGTGGATTGGGACACCTTGAAAGATTTGACAATAGAGGACATCTCCTAGGGCATCATGTAGTGCAGTCATCAATATTTTGCACAAGTATGCAAGAAAAGTACCCACCAGGGTCCAATTTTGTGGGGTCCACTTCGGCCTCCGGAGTGGCCGGACAGAGCAGAGATAAGGGGAAAGTGAAAGAGAGCACCCCGGCCCAAGCCCCATCCTTAGTTCCACCCCTATCATGGAACAAATATGCACCCAGCTTGAGGCATCCTAGCAGCTGAGAAAAACAATGAGCACCAGGCTCTCTCTCGGTCTTCCAGTTAGTCTAGTGGGATCCGTCCTCCCTTCAGGCTCACCATCACTTGAAACACTAATGAGTTAGGTGGTAAACATGGAGGAGGAGAGTAAAGCTATCATGGACATCGGGGTCCCGCTGTAGATGATGAGAAAGAAGCAAGGGATAGATAACCCTACACCGAGCACAGATGTAAGCCCTGGGAAATCAGGTAACATTCCTATGGAGCTTATCCCTTCCAGCTCTGAAGTAGAGGATCAGCCAGAGGCCTCCCCTCCCCATGACAATTTTGATGACATCTTCCAGACTGATGATCTGGTAAATCTACATGAAGATGTTGAGAGGGAAGTAGAAGAGGTCATCACGCAAGAGCTGTAAAATATCCCTGGGGAGGGAGAAAGAAAAGAAAAAGAACTTTCTCTGGAAGAAGGATCCCAGGAGCAAGAGAAAGAATAGAAATTGATAAATATACTAAGTATGGAAGAAACACCGGTCCTGAGGACCGAGACAAAGGAAAGGCAAACACAAGATGAGTAGTTGACAATGGCTGGGGAAACTAGACCTTCGGGAGAAACTGTACCCCCAGTCATCATGCTCCAAACACCTTTAGTTACTCTGGGTGATCAGTTACCCGAGAATCCAACATTCAGCAAGGTGGTCCATCGAAGGAGAATGTCCCGGTAGATAACACCAAAGAAATCCAGTAACAACAAGACATGGGGGAGAACCCCAAAGACACAGATATCAATATCACTAGTGTCGGGGAAGATGGGGTCCCCGACACTACAGATGAAAATGCCACAAAGATGGGAGACACGGGGAATCCCAGGAGTGGAGAAAAGGTGTCCATAGAGACTATAGATGTCAAAGAAGTTTGGCCAACAGCCGAGGAAAATCCTGGTATCCAAGACCTAGCCATAAAACCACCCCTGCCACCACAGTGGCTTGTAGAATCAAGAAAAAGGAAGGCCCCGGAAGCAGCGAGAGCTCCCCTCTTTATGGATGAAATGATGGCCCAGAACCAAGAGGCTGAGAAGCCCAAAAAGGCTCCGGACCCTCCATACCCTTCGGACCAGTCTGAGAGGAAGTACCATCATAGTAGTAGCGATGCCTCCCCCAGATGCAGAAGCGGCAATAGTAAAAGTTGAAGAATATAAAATAAAGGAGGCAAGAGACACAAATTCCAATCTCCTTGAGCTTCTAACAGAGTTGACATAGCCATTGGTTGCAATTCCTCCAAAGGCTTCTACATCTGGAACACCACTCCCGCAGGGTGATATAGACGCGCTAAGAATGATGAAAATAAAAGTGCAAGCTGTCGATGAATGGGTGACTAAGCAGGTGGGATCTGTAAGGCGCTTCTTGATAGACACACTCCTGGACCTCCATCAGGACACTAACATCTTGACCCTAGTGAATGGCGTTGTTTCCCAGTGGGAGGGAGAGATTGAAAAATATGAAGAATAGATAAGTGAATTAGAAGAAATAATGAACATCAAAGAAGATATCATCACCGATACAATAATTTTGGTTTTGGGTTCCTCTGGGTCCAACACTCCAGACTTGGTCTCAAAATCGAGACAAGAAGCAACTGATAGCAGCCTTAAAGGGTAAATTCCTGACAATTGATAATTCTTTAAATTTATATGCAAAATTTGTTACAAGGGTTTCAGCAGTCGATCCCTTCAGCACCACGACATGTGCTCTGGTGGATTTTGTTGTGAGAAAATTTGATGAAATAATGGAGTCACAATTCTGGACTCCTAGAGATTTTGATGCAGCGAAGATGTCACATCTCTCCTGCATGATGCTCTGGGCCCACGATGCAGCAAATGTGGGGATAGAGTTTAAAGAGGGGGCCTAAGATGTGGGTGAATAGTTGGAGGTGGCCAAAGAGCACCAAAATTGTATAAAGGAGATAGACGAAGATGGAATCCTCTAGATCTTGGAGGCATTCAAAAGAGTATAAGTCAATAAAGTCCTTCGGTCTCCAAAGATTTTTTCCAACAGGGAAAATTTTTGCAAATTTGTTATTCTTTGAGCGTAACCTCTTAGACTCTAGAATTTTGGATCTAAGTTTTGTATTCATTCACAACGATCTACATCAAGGTTCCCTGGAGCCAACTGATCACTGTAGGTGATCCAGATAGGGACATGTCAGGTGGAAGAGATGGTTCTAACAAATGATTCCCCTGAGGTAGCACTCCCACATTTAATACCTGGCGTACAATGAAGACAGAAAGCCACAATTTGTATTTATGAGGTATGTAGCCTAGGTTACTAGGACAATCAGATTTCTTCCATAAGTACCCTTGCTCTCTTCTCTAGGTTGATTTTTCCAGATTTCTCCTCTATCTTCTTCTTTTGTCTTGTCAGACTCTTGCACATCTCGAGGTGATTGTAAGTGGTGCAGGTAGTACGATCCATGGATAATGTATTATATTTGGAAAGTGTACAGTTATATTGGGTTAAGTTTTAGGTCAATTTTGTGTATAAATAAAAAGTGCTACACCATAACAAGGGTTGGAAAAATTGATGGTTTTGTAGTCCAGCAAGTAATAGAAGCATACCATTTTTTAGTTCTTTGCAGTTAGCATTTTTACTTTCACTTGTTCTTAGGATCTCAATGCTCAGTTTTTCTCAATAGCTTAGAATGCTCCCTTGGAGCCATGAATGTACTTGCTAGTGATGTTGGAATGTTTTCAAGATAATAAAAGGAGGAAAATCTTATGGCCATGTGTTGTGTTGTGTTGTTCTGATCTCTGAAGTTAGAAAACATCTTTTGTGCAGTATATTTTCTTATGTCCTTTACTCCTGTGTTTTATTTTAGATTAATGATCTTATCTCCCCTTGCTATTGAATGCATATGAATCGTTGGTTCATTGTGTTGGAGATTTTATTCTATTCAGTTGATTGATTGTATGTTTTTCATTGATGACAACATATAATACACAGTAGTAATTTTGTATGTACTTATCAGAATGATGACATGAAGACTTGCGTGGTTAGCTACATATTTTTAACATATTTATTATGTTATGTTCATACACGCAGATCCAGATATGATGTTTCAGTCAACTTGTGTAATTTTGTTATTGGCAGTTACAGTTCTGGAAGAGTATCTGTTCAGAGCCAACGTATGTAATGTGTTTCTTGAGTTGCACCTATCTTCAAGATATGCGTGTGTGTATTCATGATTAGTTATGAGTTGATGATAGTTATGTAAAGGTGCCAAATGTGTTTCAAGAAGATGGCAAAGTTATAGTTAATTTGGTGAGGCCGACTTTGTGAAGCATCGTGTCTATTCAATTTATACTTGCACGGTTGTAATTATGCTTGCGTGCTTAGTAGAGCCGACAAGGATGTTATGAAGAGTTGTCTTACAGGTCCCATGATCTCATACTTTGATAAAGATACTTATAGCAAGTCAATTGTGACACGCTAAGTGTGAATGATATGAAAAAAGATAGAAGATGTACAAAGCAGAATATTAGATGTGGTTCATTCATCAAGAGTCTATGTGAAGAAGAAGTGAAAGATTGTAATACACTAGAACTGATCAAGACAACAGGTCTACTCTATAGTTCATCATCAGATATAGTGCATATCTGTTATACAGAAGGTTGTAGCCTTCACCATTAAGCAGTGAGCTTTTGGACAGTGAGTCCA
>MU228440.1:119019-133159 GCA_018584345.1 Thuja plicata
CCTAATAGGGTTATTTGTAAAAGAATCCTAACAGGGTCCGACCCTTAACCAGGTCACTATACTTATTGCATTGTAAAGTACAACTCCTAACAGGGTTGAAATATCTTCTAACAGGGATTACTATAAACAAGCATAGTTCATTGTGGGTGCTAATTTCCACCAGGGTTTTTACCATTTAGTTTCCCCGTAATCAAATTGTGTGTTGTGTATTGTGTTATCTGATTAAGTATTTACTTTGTTGTCTTCTAAAGTTAAGAAAGAAAAAGAATTAAATTTACTGATAACTGATTCACGCCCCCCTCTCAATTATCCTTTGGAACTATTCTAACAATTGGTATCAGAGCCAAGTGCCTTGAAGAAAAATCCTAACAGCTTAAGGTAGATCAAATGTCTTACTTCAGAAAAGAAAGTCCTAAGTTTGATGGAGAAAATTATCTAGATTGGAAAAACAAAATGATAACACATATACAGTGTGTTGGCTTTGAGATCTTTGAAATTGCTACATAAGAAGTTGTAATTCCATCTCTGAAAGACCTTGCAAAGGATGATGCTACTAATAGACAAAAGGAAACATTTACCAATAATGCAATTTCTAAAGAAGCCCTAATCAGCACCTTATCCGACAGTGAATTTTCTGAGATCAAGAAAATTGATAGAGCATATACCATATGGAAGTATTTAGAAGATATATTTGAAGGAGATATCTAAGAAAACAATGCACGTAGGAAGACATGGAAAAATAAATACAACAGTCTTGAGATGTTACCTGAAGAGAACATTAGAGCTTACAATCAAAGGATAAATGAAGCAGTCTCTGGAATCAAAAACAATGGTGGAGAAATATCAGAATAAGATATAATGGACAAGTTTCTAACTACTTTAACATCAGATTATGAAAACAAGATAAGTATTCTAGAGGAAACCATGCAATTCTCACAAGACTTCAAGAGAGAGACTTTGATTAGCAAAATCTCTGCATTTGAGATATCAAGATTGAAGACTGAACCTAAAAGTGAAACAACTTATAAAGCCTCAGTCCATGGTAATAAATCCTTACACATCTCCAGTCATAATGAGAAAGAAGAAGTTGATGAAGAACTAGAAGAAATCATTGCTATGATTTCTAAAAGAGAAAAGAAAGGAAAAGGAAAATATGAAGGACAACTTCCATTCAAATGATTTTCATGTAACAAGATTGGTCACTTTGCATCTAAGTGTCCCACAAGAGTCAAGAAGTTCAAATTTGATTACAAACCCAAATATAAGAAGGAATGTTATCATGCTGAAGAAGATGTAACTGATGAAGATTTAGAAGAAGATGAAATTGGATTCGTTGCCCTTAGAGACATGGAAAGGTTTCTTGAGGAAATGGACATTGCAGATGAAAAGGAAGAACAAGAGTTAGCCTTAATTTCCAAAGCAGACATCATAACTGATTGAATCATTGACAGTGGATGCTCTCATCATATGACAGGTGACAAAGATAGATTTGTTCATTTAGACAAATACAAAGGTGGTATGGTTAGATTTGGAGATAACAATCCTAAACCTATCATAAGCAGAGGTTCTATCACTTTGGATAGAAAGAACAAGATAGATGATGTTCTATATGTTGATGGATTACATCATAACTTACTAAGTGTTAGACAGCTACTTGACAAAGGTTATCATTTGGAGTTCAAAGACAAAAAGTGCATCATTAACAACAAGGATGGAGACATGATTGCATCAGGCTCCAAAACAAAAGGTAATGTTTTTCAGCTCAATTCTGATGTAAGTTGTTTTGTTGCAAAAATAGATGACAGTTGGTTATGGCACAAGAGACTGTCATATCAATTTTGACAACATAGTAAAGATAAGTAATGTCAAGGTAGTCAGAGACCTTCCTAGTATTGCAAAACCAGTTGACACAATATGCAGAGAATGTGTTATGGGAAAGCATGTAAGGAGTTCCTTCAGAAGCATGCACAACTCAGCTGAAAACAAATTGGACTTAGTGCATACAAATTTGTGTGGTCCTACCCAAACAAGATCATACTACGGAGAAAGGTATTTCATTTTGTTTGTTGATGATTTTTCTAGGATGATGTGGGTTATGTTCTTAAAGGAGAAATCTGAAGCCTTTGAGAAGTTCAAAATATTCAAAGTTAAGGTTGAGAATGAATCTAGATTAAAACTAAAATATCTGAGATCAGATAGAGGATGAGAGTTCACATCTGATCAATTTTATGACTATTGTGAAGAACATGGAATTAAAAGATAGTTGAGTGCACCTAGAACCCCTCAGCAAAATGGGATAGAAGAAAGGAGGAACAAGATTATACTTGATACAACACATACTATGATGATTGAAGGAAAAGTTGCACACACATATTGGAGAGATGTAGTGAATACAATAGTATATACTATCAACAGAACTCAATTTAGGGCAGGCGCAGATAAGACAACCTATGAAATTTGGTTTGGTAATGTACCTAGAGTAAAGTATTTTAGAATCTTTGGTAGCAAGTGCTACATCAAGAGAGATGATGGTGTTGGTAAGTTTGATGCCAGAAGTGATGAAGGTATTTTCCTTGGTTACTCTACAAAAAGCAAAGCATATAGATGTTTTAATCTGAGATTGAAAAAGGTAATTGAAAGTACTCATGTAAAAATTGATGATAAGTTTATGGTTCAAGAAAGATACTATGAATATGCACTTATGATTGAAGATGAACCCAGGCCTAGCAGCAAAGATATTGTTATTGAAGAAATATTTGATTGCATTGATGTCTCATGCAATGACCCTGAATCAAGCAGAGAAGAATCATAGATTACAAAAGAAGTCACACCTAAGGTTCCAAAATTCACATCTAGATACCACTCTAAAGATGATATCATTGGAGATCAGAGTAGCAGTTTTTTTACCAGATCAAAAGCAAAAAGTCTAGCAATGGATGAATATGTATGTTTACTTTCACAGATTGAACCTTTAAGTGTTGAAGATGCTTGTAATGATTTTGATTGGAAGAATGCAATGAAAGAAGAATTAGATCAGATAATTAAAAATGATATATGAGAATTGGTCCCTAGACCCAGTGACAAAAATGTGATTGGAACAAAGTGGGTATTTAGAAACAAGATGAATGAAAAAGGTACAGTAATAAGAAACAAAGCAAGATTGGTATGTAAAATATATGCACAAAGAGAAGGAATAGACTACACTGATACATTTGCCCCTGTGAGCAGACGGGAAGCCATTAAATTGTTTTTGGCATATGCAACATTCAAAGAATTTAAAATTTTATCAAATGGATGTAAAATCAGCTTTTCTAAATGGTGACTTGAATGAAGAAGTCTACATATCACAGACTGAAGGATTTAATCTTTCAAATGAACCAGACATGGTATGAAGATTGAAGAAAGCACTCTATGGTCTTAAACAAGCACCAAGAGCTTGGTATGAGAGACTTGATGGCTATCTTACCAAGATTCAATTCAAGAAAGGAGCAGCAAATTATAACCTATTCACAAGAGAGACACTTGATGGATTATTATTAGTTTCCATATTTGTTGATGACATTATCTTCGGAGGTAATGACAAGCTCAGTACAGAATTTGGAAAAGAAATGCAGAATGAATTTGAAATGAGCATGATTGGTTCTATAAAATACTTTTTGGAACTAAATGTAAAACAAACAGATAAAGGTATATTCATTAATCAGTCAAAATATGTGAAGGAAATACTGAAGACCTTCCAAATGGAAGACTGTAAGCCAGTATGAACTCCCATGATAACAAGAAGCAAGCTTTCAAAAGATGATGATTCCACAACAGTTGATAAGACATTGTACAAATCTATGATTGGTAAACTCATTTATCTAACTCAATATAGACCTGACATATCTAATGTAGTTGGCAATGTTGGAAGATTTGCAGCTGAACACAAGCAGAATCACCTAATGGAAATCAAGAGGATATTCAGATATCTAAAGGGAACTATAAACTATGGTTTATGGTATCCTAAATCAAAGAATGTAAAAATTTATGTGTATACAGATGCAGATTGGGCAGGTTGTATTCATGATAGGAAGAGCACTTCAAGAGGAGCAATATTTCTTTGAGACAGGTTGGTTTCTTGGATAAGCAAGAAGCAGAACTATATTTCTTAGACAACAGAAGAAGCTAAATATGTTGCAGCAGCACTAAATTGTTCAACCATGGTTTGGATCAAGCAAATGGTTAAAGACTTTGGCATTCAGGTTGATTATCCTATTATTATTCACTATGATAATATTAGCACTATAAACATGTCCAAGAACCATGTGATGCACGCAAAGAAAAAACACATAGAGATCAAGTACCATTTTTTAAGAGAAAAGGTTGTAGACAAAGAAATGAAATTGGACTATGTGAGCACCAAAGAACAGTTGGAAAATATTTTCACAAAGCCTTTATCAAAGGATACTTTTGATTATCTCAGCGAAAAGTTGGGAGTAATTCCCTCTCCAGAGTCTGTTTAGATGAAGCAGTAGGAACATCAGTCATTAAGTGACTAATAAATGGTTGACTACTCTACTTCTGGAGTAGCACCTGTGCCTAAAGATATATGATGCCATTTTCCATTGATGTCAAAGGGGGAGTATGTACTAAGGGGGAGCATATACTCTGGGGGAGTATATACATGGAAAAAAATACAGTCAGAGGAACTGTAGCAGTATAGAGAAATCTCTTATGAGGATATTGAGAAGATTGTAAGAGAAAGAGGACACCATGAATGGAAGATTTTTTTTGATATCATATGTTGTCATCAATATCAAAGGGGGAGATTGTTGGAGATTTGATTATGTTCAGTTGATTGATTGTATGTTTGTCATTGATGACAACATATAATACACAGTAGTAATTTTGTATGTACTTATTAGAATGATGACATGAAGACTTGTGTGGTTAGCTACATGTTGTTGACATATTTATTATGTTATGTTCATACACAAAGATATAGATATGATGTTTCAATCAAGTTGTGTAATTTTGTTATTGGCAGTTACAGTTCTGGAAGAGTATCTATTCAGAGATGACATATGTAACGTGTTTCTTGAGTTGCACCAATATTTAGGATATGTGTGTGTATATTCAAGATTAGTTATGAGTTGATGATAGTTATCTAAAGGTGCCAAATTTGTTTCAAGAAGATTGCAGAGTTATAGTTAATTTGGTGAGGCCGACTTAGTGAAGCGTCACATTTATTCAGTTTATACTTGTGCGGTTGTAATTATGCTTGCGTTCTTAGTAGAGCTAACAAGGATGTTATGAAGAGTTGTCTTACAGGTCCCATGATGCTAAGTGTAAATGATATGAAAAGAGACAGAAGATGTACAGAGCAGAATATAAGATGTGGTTCATTAATCAAGAGTCTATGTGAAGAAAAAGTGAAATATTGTAATACAATGAAATCGATCAAGACATCAGGTCTACTCTATAGTTCATCATTAGATATAGTGCATATATGTTATATAGAAGGTTGTAGCCTTCACCATTAAGCATTGAGCTTTTGGACAGTGAGTCCACCACCCCTAACAAGGTTATTTGTAAAAGACTCCTAACACAGTCTGACCCTTAACCAGGTCACTATACTTATTGTATTGTAACGTACAACTCCTAATAGGGTTGAAATATCTTCTAACAAGGATTACTATACACAAGTATAGTTCATTGTGGGTGCTAATTCCCACCGGGGTTTTTACCATTTGGTTTCCCCATAATCAAATTGTGTGTTGTATACTGTGCTATCTGATTAAGTAGTTACTTTGTTGTATTCTGAAGTTAAGAAAGAAAAAGAATTAAAGTTACTGATAACTAATTCACCCCCCCCCCCCTCTTAGTTATCCTTTGGAACTATTCTAACACGTTGTGTATTTGGTATTTAGTGTAGTTTCTTGCATTAGAGCATTGTTTGATGCTTGACTATATATTGCATAACTATAGGTAGAGATATAATTCTAACCCTGATCTATCTTTTGAATTTTCTTTGATAATCCAAATTCTTGCAGGAAACCCCATCCCCTTTAAAATCCTCGAGAAGATGAGTAAAAACTAGCTATCCCCTCAAACAACAATCACCTTCCCAACTTATCTCCCCCGCACCGTTGAGACCAGACTACAGGTGCTTGGAGGCTAGGAGAATTCACTCTCTGGTAAACCTCTTCAAGTGGAGTTTGTCGGTACCCAGTGAAAACTTACCTCTGTTGGCAGAGCCGGTCACAAAGTCTCGTCAACACAGTGCATGTTAGTCACCGCACAAAGAGTTAGCTACTGAACATAAAAAAGTGAGAAACAAGGATAAGAACACATTTAATGCAATGCTACAACGATCTGGAGGATTCCAAAAAATAAAAAGAATTTGGTTACAAGATCTACGCATGGGAAAATTCATGGAAGAAATCTATTGTATAGATTAAGCGGTAAAAGTAAAAGTTTTATTTCTAAGAAAGGTGCAAGTTCTAAGGTGATGCCAAAGCGGCTAACCAAGTTTCAAGTTCACTAAATTAGTTCAAAAAGGTTAATCTAATGGCTGAGCGTGATTGAAGGAAAACCTAAACAAGTAGATTAAGAGGCAAAAATAGAGTCTATTTAAAGGATGAAATCAAAGAAAAAATAGCTGGCAAGTTGAAGAGTTGAAGTGCTACCGAGTAATGCACTGAAGAGAAAAGAAGTGATAAATCTAAGTCTGAGTGAAGAGATTAATGAAGTGTTTATGCCAGTAGTCAGAGAGAGAATAAAGGGATATGATCAAGAAAGAGGTAGTTATATTTTTACAGATCATTTACATTTTGTTTCTGATTTGTATTTGTAACAACAAAATCTCTTAACCGAGTGGACTTAATAGTCTTTTGTAAAATCCTTGAGAAAGGTGACATTATAAAAGAATATTCAAATCCGTCTAACTAGGCCACTCCTAACAAAGAGAAGATCTTAAAGGGTTTGAGGCAAATCCCTAAGAGGGTCACATTTAGCAAATGTGTATTGTAATGTTTAACAAGATAAGCTTTTAACTGAGCATACTTCATAAGAGTATTTTTCATTTGTGGGTGACGATTCCCGCAGAGGTTTTTGCCGAATTGGGTTTCCTCATTAAATCTATTGTCAAATGTGTTGAATGATTCATGTGTATGTTATTTAATATTTATACAAGTTCCTGCTTAAGTTATTGAAGATATTTGGTGATTTGGTTGCTACTATTATTTATCCTACCAATTTGAATCAAAGTTAAGTTTTTAAGTATTAAGTATCATAGTTTTTTTTTTAACCCCCCCCCTCAGTAATCCAATAATTGGTATTAGAGCTAAGTACTCCAAGAGATAATTTTAAAAGGACTTGAGTTAAAGATCCACAGATGTATAAGAGGGAGGCACCTAAGTTGAATAAGGATAACTTCTCTACATGGAAAAACTGAATGAGGTTGCACCTATTTGGTATTGGAGATTATGTAGTATATTATGTTAACAATGAGTATACACCACCGACAACTGGTCCTTTGACAATTGAGCAGATAAGAGAAAAAAAATACCACACACAAGCAATGATTGAGATATCATCTACTCTCACCGACCTACAGTTCAATGAAATTATAGGATGTGATACAACAAAGTAGATGTGGGATAGGATTGAATTGACACATGGTCGACACAGACATATTATGAAGGAAAATTTTGAAAGCTTAAGAGGTAAATTTGATTCTATGATAATGAAGGAAGGTGAAAATGTTACACTATACAACACTAGAGTAAAGGAAACTGTGAATGCTATTTGAGGTGTTGTAGGAAAAATTACTGAAGAAGATGTGACAAGAAAATTGTTGAGAACATTGTTACCTATATATGCCATCTGAGTGTCTACAATACAAGAACTAAGATCTACTCCTCAGATGACTGTTTTACTAGATGCTACTATTGGTAAGTTGATTTCTTTTGCGCTTAATGATTTTGATAATAGTTTATCTTCTACTACTAGGATTGAGTCTGCAATTAAATCATCTTTGAAGATTGGAAGTTCTAGGGAGTCTAGACCTAGTGATGGTTATGCAAGTAGTGCTAGTGAAAGATTCTATAGCTGCAAGACTGAGTTGGAAGAATTGTATGCTGAAGATGAAGCAAATGAAAGAGAATTTGAAATTCTACTAGCTAGAAGACTACAGAGAGATAAATGCAAATACTGAGGTAAGCTTCCCTTGAAATGTTTCAAATGTAATAAGATTGGACATATTTATTCTAGATGCCCTAAGAATGACAATGATGAGAAGAAAGACAATTAAGATGAGAACAAAAGAGAAAATAGATTCAAAATATTTTGAGACTAAAAAAATAAAGATAATAAATCATGTCATATTACTAATGAAGGACTAACAAATGATGACACAGGTGATGATGTTGAAGAATAAGTTGTATATGTTGTCATCAAAGACAATTCTAATGAGGAAAAGAAAGAAGAAAAAGCCCTAATATCACATGTAAGTAAAAATGATACTTGGATTATAGACAGTGGGTGTTCACACCACATGACAGGTGATACACTTAAGTTCATTACTATAAAGTATTTATTTTTTATAATGATGGATATAGGATGTATATGTTTGAAATGTGTTGTAAAGAGGTTGTTTATTGATTTGCTTAGAGTATATTGATTTCCTTAATCCTACCTTACATTTAATTGAATTGATTGTGTATTGCAATTGTAATTAAGGAGAAGATAAGATGCTCCTTTTCATCCTCAAATGCACAAATGTAAGATCCAAGTGGATCAACCCAAGGGAAGGGCTAATGCGCAAATGAATCAACTATTTGGAAAAGAGAATGAGAAGGATATCTTAAATTTTGTAAATTGATTAAATAAATATTCTTGTTATAGTAATTGAAAAGGATAGAAAGAAGAACCAACCTTAAAATATTGCAAATCAAAGAATGCTATTTTCTGAGGTTTGTAGACTATTTCTGAAAAATTTGATAGTTGATCCCAAATGAGAACGCAGAGATGAACAAAACCAAGAAATATTTTTCCGTTCTGATGTCATCTTATGAAAAAGGTCGACCTTGACCCACAAATGTCACCCCTAACCCAATAATGTCGACCCTAACCTGCACAAGTTTGACAAAAAATCTGTTCACGCCGTCCACAAGAAAGTCAAAAAGGGTATCCAGATCTAGTCTCGAAACTGCAATCCTGAACCTGTACCTGCAAGAAAAAGAGGTTTGTTTGTTGTGGGGAAGGGGTTTTCCTTGGTCAAACCCTAGTTTTGGAATTAACCTTAGATATATATAATTGAAATTGCATAAATGGACAAAGTAAATGCATAAATTCACCTTGCTTCGTAAAAGTCCTTGTGGGGGATTCAAATCCTTTAATCCACAAGTATGCTTTAAAATGTGGAATGTAGAAAGGTAGGATTTCTTCAATCTCTTGCTTGTAGATCTCCAACACCAATTCTTGAATGGGTTCTTGACTTTGGAATAGGCTTGGAAGAAGGTGGATGAAGAGATCACCAAAAGGGCACTATGTAGCTTGAATCCTTCAATGGCCTCCAATGGCTCTCCTTCATGAAAATGGATGCTTGAGAATGGATGAATGCTTGCTTTGAATCTTTCTCCTTAGCTTGCTTGAATCACAACTGAAGATGCTTTGAGAATGCTTGATCACCATTCCTTGTGCTTAATGCTTGATTTCAAAGACTTAGAGAAAATGAGAGAGAAAGCTTCCCTTTTATATGAAATTAGGGCACAATCTTATAATGAGGCTGACATAGGAGGATTGAATTTCCATTAAAGCCTTTACCCTTAGGAGAGGACCTATATTAAATATAATTTAGGAATCAACGCTTCGGAACCCGAAACAGCTGACCCGGAAGCGGGAAACACTTTTTGCAAAGGCTGACAACCAGAAACTGTGAGACCCCAGGATTTGAACCCTGGGTCAGGGTCGAGGTCAACCCTGACCTAGGTCAAGGTTGAGGTCGACATAGACCTCAAAGGTCGACCCTAACCCTGAAGCCCAGAATCACCAATCTACAGTCTAGAATGTAGAAATTAGGTTAAATAGCAATGTAAAGAGGGACAGAACAAGGGGGAAGCCATGTCAAGATCAGGAACCCATTCAAAGCACTTTCCATGACCCCAAACCACTTACTCAGAAGGCTAAACAAGTCTAAAATGGAAGTGCTTCCATTTTTTGACTATACAATTACTATGGAAGAACATAGTGGAGGATATGTTAGATTCGGTAATGATACCCCATATCACGTGAAAGGTAAAGGTTCAATAATTCTGTTAAATAGTACAAGATGTGATGATGTTTATTAGGTTGAAGGATTAAAGTACAGTTTGTTGAGCGTGGCACAACTAAAAAATTTAGGTCACCAACTAGAATTTCAGAATGGGAAGGTAAAAGTATTTCATCAAAAATGAAGTATGAATATCACTGGAGAACAATATAAAGGTAACATATTTTACCTTGATACCTCTAATAAGAGTTGTTTGCATGCTAAAGTTGAAGATGCATGGTTGTGGCACAAGAGATTATGTCATATAAATTTTGACAACCTAATTAAAGTGACAAAAAATAATAGAGTAAGAGGTCTACCGAGATTAGAGAAACATGAGAATGTCATGTGCAAGGAATGTCAAGTTGGAAAAATGAACAAGTCAAGTTTTCCAAGTAAGTCTTATGTTACACAAGGAATTTTGGACTTAGTGCACACTGACTTATGTGGACCGATGATAACATTAAGCTACTATGGTGATAGATATTTCATTCTGTTTATTGATGATTATAATAGAATAATGTCTTTCATGTTTGTGAAAGAGAAATATGAAGCTTTTCATGTGTTTAAGTGGTACAAGGCAAGAGTTGAAAAAGAGACAGGAAGAAAACTGAGGTGTTTGAGATCTGAAAAAGGAGGAGAGTTTACTTCTAATGATTTTACATTCTTCTGCAATGTGTTGGTAAATAGATTGTTCTTTTTCACTTTAACTCTAAAATACCCAAATCTTAAAGAAACAATCGAATACAACAGTTGGGAAATGTAACTAAATAACTAATTTCCCTCTAAATTTGAAGGTACAACTCCCTTAAGTGATTAATCTTCAATGAATTTTGTTCTTCCCTAATCTAATAGGGGTTAGTTCTTAACCTGAGAATAATCTAATAGGGGTTAGTTCTTAACCTGGGAATAGAAGAGGTTATCCAAACTAGGCCTAGACAGGAACTAGTTCAGGAAAATAGATTCAGCTTTCTATTTGATCAAATTTCAAGATTTTCAATAAATCATATAAGATCCTAAAGATTAGTAATGAAATAATTGATAATGATGATGAAAATGCTAAACTAAAAGATCAATGATAACTCAACCATGATGAATCAATCTATTTCATAAGAACATTTCTCAGAATCTATGGATGACACCCAGATTTTCCTTTAATTAACTGTATCAAATCATAATACAGAATTTTGGTTTAATCTTAAAACTGTAAATCCAATTTAAAGAAACATCCAAATTGATAGAAAGATAAATGCAATGGAACAATTAAAATATTGGCATACAAACATAAATGAATTTGACTTAGCAAAAATGAATTTCTTCACACCAAAATTTAGCCGACCTTTGTATTGATTTTCAAAATGGTACATATAGATTTTCAGAGTTTGACCATTACAAAAAGAGGTAACTAAAATGGTTCAACTTCCCTAACCAGAAATGATAAACAAATGTTTATCCACTACAAGCTCTATCAAAATTAGTACAAGAGGGAATATTTATGTTTCCGTTTTCTTCCCCTTACCTATTTTTTCCCTATAGGCGGTGACAGCTGTGGTGACCGCAGTTAGCTCTTCATGTCTATTGATATGGACATTCGTATATCTGATGAGCCACCTGGAATGATCTTTGGTCAAGTTTTTAACTACATCTACCTGATTCTTCAACTCTTCCATAGCTTTATAGATGCACCCACTCAACTATTGGAGTTTTGGCACCTTATCCAAGTGAGAAGAAGACTATTCTGCCAGCTTATCCACATAGTCAGAGAAGGATTTCTGCATGTTGGTCAATCCGATCATTTCTTTTCCTTGACCTCTTGTTTGTGACTTCGTGTAAAGAACCTAAAGGAGTTTAAAATCTTTGTTCTGCTCTTCTTTTATTTTAACATATGTCTATTGCAGCCCTCCTTCATCTTGAATGATCATCTCAGTCTTAAACTCTAGGCTTTGAAGCCATTCAATCAGAGGCTCGTCTCCTTTCTACAAGATCTTGGGCTTTATTGCCTCCTTAGTCTTCATTTTAACTGCTACAAGAAGAATGAATATGCATTCCTGACACTTTACTCTCTTTGATGTGAGAGTCTGCAAATTCTTTTCAATGTAGTTTCTCTCTTTCTCCAACTTTAGTAGAGCGTCACCCAGCTACTCAATAACTACCAGCCCTTCAGATTTGAGCCTCTCGATCCATCATTTACCAATCTGCCCAAAATTTCTATCTTCCTATAACTTGGCTATGATAGCTTGATTCTCTGGAGCATTGGCGTCGAAAGTGGTTTGGACGCTCGGAATACCGTCAACTGGAGTAACTAACTGTCTGATAAAGTTAGTTAGTAAAGTGACCTCTACTTTAAGTTGGACTTTAGCAGTCTTGAGTTCCTTGAGCTCTTCTTCAATTACAATGTTAGTGGATTTCCACCAATCCACCTTTGTATCATGGCAATTTAGTGCCATATCAAATGACTGTAGCTTGAAATCGAAGGTGGTCAAATCCTCAATCCTGCCTTCTTTTGTGGGCTTCACTACCTCCATGGTGAAGTGCCATGTTTCTAGGTCTCAACCTAATGTAGACAGTGTCTTTGATTTCTTCACTTTTCTCATGATGGCACTAGATTGTAGGGCCCGCGAGAGAATATCCTTGTTGGAAGCTCCTTCTTCTATCCTCTTCCTCTTACGCTCTAAAGTGTTCTTTATCCAAGACTCTGCGCTAGTGACTTTTGTGGTAGAGACCAATTCTTCTATGAATAGCTTCCTGATGACCGGAGGAGTATCTTTAGGCCTAGAAACAAATGGATTCACTGAGGTAGGAGAGGAGGAAACCAATTTAATAGCTTGAGCAACCTTCTATTGCTTTCCAGCCTCCTCATCTAATTATGTGGCTGCAATGCTAGAACTATCTTCACCCACTTCCACTACAACAGGAGACCCTCACCTTGGAGTATCTTGGATCGAGGTATCATCTTGTGTGCCCATAGTGCTAACTTTGGCTGGTTGTTCTATTTTTGTACTCTTAACAAGCTCATTCATAGACTTGACTGGTTCTGTAGAGACCACATCTTCTGTGGAACCAATGATAGGGGCTGAACCATCTCCACATGTCTTGTCCAATAGAATCATCTTTTCAGGAGGCTCATCACCTCCACCTACTGGTTGAGCTAACTCCTTGGCTATGGTCAGGATAGTCGCTGAAGATGATGCAGCAGTACTCCTAGTTTCTTTTTCTAGATTTTGTCAAGACAGAGGCCTCCTTTCCGACCTCTTCCTCATGCCCATCATCCATTCAATCCATTGCTCTGTCCTTCTGTAAATCCAACCCATCAAGGTCTCCAAGTGATGCAGGAGCATCCTGGGTGTAGGGGAAATCTTGCATCACCCAAAAATATGTGTTTTTCTATTCAATAAGGGCTATTTTGTACAAAGCTGCTATTTTTGCAAACTTACTATTTTTAGTAAGTTGGTCATTTGAACTCAGAATGTTCTAATTTTCCAGGTGAAGGTTCATCTTAGTCATATAAGAATGCCAGTTGAATTTCATTGCCAGATCATCCATATTGGCAAAGTTATTAAGGATTTACTGTTGAGATTTTAGGGTGCAAAATATTTGAGCTCAATTTTCAGGACCTTAGAGGCTCCGGATCGAGGTCGAACCCCGGCTGACTAGTGTTTTGCAATCAAGCACTGTAGATTGCAATCTCCCCTTTCCGAAAAGTGGTTATAATAGCCAATCGAAGCTACGATTCAAAAGTTATGGCTTCCAGAAGTTGGGCTACCTAATCTCATGTTTTGTAAATATTTAAAGCCGACCCTTTTGTAATAAAAGTGAAAAATAATTAAATGCTAAGGGTAGTCGGCCTTA
>MU228440.1:133245-147101 GCA_018584345.1 Thuja plicata
TCGAGGCTTTGTCCTACAAAATATTGTAAGGGGAATGCCCATGTGGCTTTGCATATTGTAATTCTGAAAGTTTGTAATTCCACATTTGTGGAGATAATAAGAAGCCCATTTTCTATTCTTGCAAATTATTGTTACTTCTCTGTTTTTGTTATGTGTTTGTGGCATTAAGGGGAGCACCCTTCATCACCAAGTCATCAATGGCTTGACCTAACATGGGTTCAAAGATTATAGGAAGGGGCTTAATCTTCTCTATGTATGTATCATCATACATATGTTGGCCATCATATTCTATGCCTTCAACTGCAATCTTCACTTTGAACCTTTTAATTTGTTCAATAGTTAATCTTGCATAGAACCGGTCCCTGCTTTCTAAATTGTCTTTACAATTAGCCCAATAATATTCTATGTCATCGATGTGATGAATAGAGAGACCCATTTGTAATTAATCTCGGTCATAGTTCATAGGATCATATTGTGGCCTCAAAACATCATATGTTTCCAATTAAAACTTCTTTGTTAATGCTTTCAAAACATTCTTCACATCGGACCGGGAGGCACGGTTGTAGGCTCCAATAGTCATCGGGAAATCATAGCCTTTCTTCTGAGCGCCCACACAAATCAGGTTCACCTAGACTTCTTGTCTCATCACTTTAACTAGCACAAACATGTCGTCGGGATACCTGGGCAGCTTCAGTGGGAAATCATTGAATCCTGCAAGATAAATGTATGGGAAATTTGCAAACTGGATAAAATAAGCTCCAAGTTGACTGATGAATACTATGGCTTCTAGAGAAAATCTCCTTTCTAGGCAACCTTGTAACTCCCTGCACAGTCTCATTGTAAATGCATCATTAACTTTTAGATATTCAGTATAACTGTTATGCAATTACAAATAGGGGAAAAACTCATAAATCTTGACATCTTCCAGGAACTCTTCTAGCCTAGGAATTCCTAACTAAAGTTGAATTGTGGCTAAGATATATAACAAAACTGAGGACATATAGAACTCATTCTGATGCTTAGCTATATTTAGGGCATTTGAGAGGTTTTCACTTACCATATGAGCCCAATCAATGAAATTATGTTGAGAGAAAATACCTAAACCAAGAGAAATGGTGATCAATGAAATTAAGTGCATCGCTCTCACCTCTGATCCTGTGGAGAAATACCAGGATATCCACAATTTGTGGCTTCAGGTTTGTGTCGTATAGTGTTTTGGGAAACTTTCCCTTGGTGCTCCTCAACTCTTGGAACCATGTCTTCATTATCTCCTTCTACACAGCCTTCTTTGCTCCATACTCAGTAATTGCCCAACTATATGTCATCTCCGAGTATTCGACTTGCTCCAGAATACGAAGGGATTTCTAGATGGAGTCAGTCAATAGATAGCAGCACCGTGTCATCAGGTAAGAGAATTTTCTTAGTGTCTAGATTATAACGAGCTATGCATTCTCTAACAATCTTTGGAGCTTGAGTTGCAATAGGGAATCTGGTGGCTTCGACCAACCTGCTCTCCTTTAGCTTTTCAGTAATGGGGTGTATCCTCTCAGCATTCAACCTTCTATGAAAGTTCTGCATATCAAAAATTTCAAAGAGGTATCTGTGATTTTGTGCCAGCCGAAAGTAATGTCATTCATCCCATCAAACCCCATAAATTTGTCTACCATGCTTCGATGGATTTGAATCAGGACTTAGTAACCTATCTCAAAAAAAAAATGAAAGCAAGAAATAATTGTTGCCAGAGGTTTCAATTTAGACAATTCATCAAACAGATGGTAATTCACATTTGAAACACTTCATTGATTTTATAACTTCTAACTTCTTACCGTTAACAACCGACTTCCCGTGCCACATGAATGAGAAGACTTAAGCATTTATGAAAAAGTTTGTTATGAAGAAAAATGGCTTTATTTGAATTAATTACTTTACCTCTATGGGTCATTAAGAAACATCTTTTCACTTTAGATAACTGTAACGGTAACTTTCTAGGGGCAGTGGATAATCACTTTTCCGCTTCTCCTTTGGGCAGAGAAACACTGTTGGAGCACTCCTTATTTGGAAATCTGCCACAGAGAAATTCTGAATTGTTATGGCATGTTACAATTTCATCTTCTTTCTTTATAACTTGAATCCCCTCATAGGTTGATTTTTCTTTATAAATATTGCATATGACAATCTGGTGGAAAATGCATCTTACGGGTTAAAACCCGCCTATTGAGGTAGCGGAGAAGCCACTTTCCTCTTTTCCGCCGATAACCTTTTATCTTTGATTTCTTATTATTTGATCACCTTGTTTGCCTATAGGGATTCATTCTAAATTCCATAGTCTTTCTAGCCTCAATCATCTATCTTCCACTTCCACTGACCGTTGAGACTTTAAGAATTGTTGAATGTGGAAAAGACACTGTGTAGGTGATTATTCGCTAGAGAGAAGCCCAAAACCAATTTCCACCCATAAGAAAAGATGAAGTATCAAAGCTAAAGATTTTAGAATCATATAAGATCAATGTTAGAAACCTCTGAATCGTGACCTTTATTGGATTTAAGAGATTAACCTACCCAATATGTCGTGATTCCAGATAACAACCCCCCGACTTACAAAGGAGAAGGAAATTTAGGAAAATCCAATAAAGGTTTCCCTAGCCTAAAGGGAAAAACTAGACTTAGACTCATGACTTGCACGATGTTTTTAAGACCACTACTACACACCAAACCTCCATTTTAATCTAAAGGTATGCAGAACAAAAATGGGGCAACACAATGAACATGGAATAAAGAGACAATTGTCTGCACCAAGAACACCACAACAGAATAACATAGTTGAAAGAAGAAATAGATCCATTGTGGATTGTGAAAGAACACTCATGATTGAGAAGGGAATTTATTAAACCTATTGGAGAGAAGCAGTCAACACTATTGCTTACACACTTAGCCGAGTTCAATTGAAGAAAGGTACACAAAAGACACCTTATGAGATTTGGTATGGTCACAAACCTAATGTGAGTTATTTCAAAGTATTTGGAAGTAGATGATATATTCATAAATATGATAGAGATGGTAAGTTTGATTCTAAAGAAGATGAGGGAATATTCTTAGGATATTTTACAAAGAGAAAGGCTTACAAATGTCAAAAAATATATATTAATAAAATTGTGGAAAGTGGAAATGTGAGAATTGATAAATTTGCAGAGAGAAATAATGAGGACTTAAAGAAGGAACCTGAAGATTATCAAAGATTTATATATGTTCAACCAGATGTTCCTAATACCCTATCGAATGCACAAACCGAGGAGGAAGTTGAGCAGAGAGTACTACCACCAAATGATGGAAATGAAGTTCCACCGACTACCGAGCCTATTCTATCAAGTATGTAAGGAGAAACCACTCACCGAGTAAAATAATTGAAGGCAAAGATGTAGGAGTTTTGATAAGAAGCAAGGTAAGAGAAAATACAAGCTTAATTTCTGAACTAGAACCAAGAAGAGTTAAAGATGCATTAGAAAATGATGACTGGGTTAAAGCAATGAAAGAAGAGTTGGCTCAAATTGTGAAGAACAACACATGGACTTTAGTACTTAAACCTAAAGATAAGAATGTTATTGGCACCAAATGGATTTTTAGAAATAAATTGAATGACCATGGATATGTAGTCAGAAGAAAAAAAGCAAGATTATTTTGCAAGGGATATGCACAAGAAGAAGGAATTGACTATGGTGAAACTTTTGTACATGTTTCTAGATTAGGAGTTATAATTCTACTAGCATATGCATCCTACAAAGGATTTAAATTCTATCAAATGGATGTCAAGTCTACATTTCTTAATGGTAATCTTGAAGAATAAGTTTATATAGAACAATTTGAAGGATTTGCTGAGAATACTAACAAGGACATGGTATGGAGACTGCACAAGGCACTATATGGTTTGAAACAAGCACCCCGAGCTTGGTATGAAAGAATACATGCATATCTAATCAAGATTGGATTTCAAATAACTAGTGATAATAGTAATGTTTATTTGAAATGTGATAGTACTAATAATATTTTGATTGCTGAGATATTTGTTGATGATATTATTTTTGGAGGCAATGACACATTATGCAAAAATTTTGCTGAAGAAATGAGAAAGGAATTTGAAATGTCCATGATTAAACAAATTAAATTATTTCTTGGACTACAGATTCAATAAGTAAAAGATGGGATCTACATTTCACAATCAAAGTACATTAAAGAGATCCTAAAGACTTTTTGGATGGAAGAAACAAGACCGATTGGAACACCAAAGATCACTAGTTGCAAGCTATCAAAGTAAAATGAGTCAAAGGAAGTAAATGAGACATTGTATTGATCAATGATTGGTAAGCTATAATATGGTGTTCATAGAAGACCAGATATAGCTCATACAGTTGGTATTGTTGCTAGATTTTCTACCAACCCAAAAGATTCACATATGTCTGCAATGAAAAGGATATTTAGATATCTGAAAGGAATCGAGGACTTTGGTCTACTATACAAGAAAGGAGGAACTTTTGAGTTAGCAGTGTACACCGATGCTAATTGGGCCAAGAATATTGATGACATAAATAGTACAAGTGCAAGTGCTTTATTTTTAGGAGAAAGACTAGTTACATGGCTGAGTAAGAAGCAAAGTTGTATATCACAGTCTACTGTCGAGGCTGAATATGTTGCAATAGCTATGAATTGTGTGAATATTATATGGATCAAACAACTACTAGAAGGTATGCAGAGGAGATTACCGATCCATTTACTATCTTTTGTGATAACACAAGTGCTATAAACATTTCAAAGAATCTGGTAATGCATTCTAAGACCAAGAACATATCTATCAAGTATCATTACTTGAGAGAGAAAGATCAAGACAAGAAGGTGATGTTGGATTATGTGAGTTCAAAAGACCAATTAATAGATATATTCACTAAACCACTACCGAAGAATGATTTTGAGTATCTCCGAGGTAAGTTAGGGGTCCTACCCCTATCCAAAATTCATTAGAGAAGGATGCATGTTGCGTCAATTCTAAAACTCAAGAGAATATCTATTTTATGAGTTGATGCTAGTGTTCACACTTTAGGTGTTGCATGAAGTTGTGTAAAGAAATTTTGTATGCAAAGAGTTATCAGTACATGCAAGGTATGATCTACTTCCTGAACAATTTTTCAGGAGTATGAACCTTTGGCATTGTTGTCAAAGAGGGAGAATGAATTATTGATGAATACATAGATTAAGAGAGAATGACTGATTGAGAGAACAGAAAGAGGAAGAATATGCATAAAGATGTTGAGAGAGAGTGAAAACAAAGTGAAAACAAGATAAAACACCTCAAAGGGAGTAAATACATATCAGATATGTAAAAGGGAGATGAACATTATTTCCATCATCAATTGACAATGTTTCCATCAATGTCAAAGAGGGAGATTGTTACTCAACTGATGGAGATGATGATGAAGATCGAGATCAGAGGTATACGTGATTGTAGAAAGAATAAGATCATTTTTTTATTTTTTCATTGATGTCAAGCAATTGATTTCTAGTTCATATTGAATTTCCATATCTTTCGGAGTTGATTTAATTGGGCAATAGATAAAGATTAGACAATGATAAGATCATCTTGAGATAATTGGTTTCTAATTTATCAAGTTGGTAAAGCAGATTGAGAAAGTCGGTAAGCCTACAAGGTTAAGTTACCAAGAAGAGTGATTCTGTCTATAAAGGGTTATGAAAGTCAGTCACAACACTGAGACATGGGAGCACCGAGCAGTGCATGTTAGTCACCAAATCGAGAACTAGCTACCAAACATATCAGATGTGAGAAACAAGGATAAGAATGTATTTAATGCAATGCTACTGTGATTCAGAGGATTCTAAGAACAAAAAGGAAGTTGTTACAAGATCTACGCATGGGAAAATTTATGAAATAAATCTATTGTATAGATTAAGCGATAAAAGTAAAAATTTTACTTCCAAGAAATGTGCAAGTTCCGAGGTTATTCCAAAGTGACTAACCGAGTTTCAAGTTCACTGAATTAGTTCAAAAAGGTTAATCTAATGGTTGAGTGTGATTGAAGTAAAACCTAATCAAGAAGATTAAGAGGAAAAAATAGAGTCTAGTTAAAGGATGAATTCGAAGAACAAATAGCTAGCAAGTTGAAGAGTTGAAGTGCTACCGAGTGATGTAGTGAAGAGAAAAGAAGTGATATATCTGAGTCTGAGTGAAGAGATTAATGAAGTGTTGATTCCAGTAGTCAGAGAGAGCATAAAGGGATCTGATCAAGCAAGAGGTAGTTGCAGTTTTAGAGATCATTTGCATATTGGTGCTTATTTGCATTTGTAACAGCAAAATCTCTTAACCGAGTTGACTTAACAGTCTTTTGTAAAATCCTTGAGAAAGGTGTCATTATAAAAGAGTGTTCAAATCCCTCTAACTAGGCCACTCCTAATAGGGTGAACAACTTAACAAGTCTGAGGTAAATCCCCTAACAGGGTCACATTTAGCAAATGTGTATTGTAATCTTTAATAGGATAAGCTTTTAATCAATCATACTTTAGAAGAGTATTTTTCATTTGTGGGTGAAAATTCCCACATAGGTTTTTCCCAAATTGGGTTTCCTGATTTAATCTGTTGTCAAATGTGTTGAATGATTCATGTGTATGTTATTTACTGTTTATGCAAGTTACCGCTTAAGTTATTGAAGATATTTGGTGCTACTGTTGTTTATCCTACTGAGTTGAATCAGAGTTAAGTTTTTAAGTATTAAGTAGCATAGTTTTCTGATTCACCCCCCCCCCCCCCTCTCANTTTCCCCCCCCCCCCCCCCTCTCAGGAATCTAACAATGTCATTGTTTGACTTTGATATTTCTTCTTTATTCTTTTAAATGGCCTTAAAATAAGTTTCTCTCTTTATATATTCTTCACCCACCATCCTCATTTTGTAAGTTGTTAGGATACCATGCAACTCATCAATTTTAATCTTGCTAAGATATCTTGCTTCTTATAATGAATATTTTTGCATTATAGTTAGAAAGTAGAGATCTTAAAACTTTTTGTCCCACCATGAAATATTTCACCTTTTCACCAAGACCTCTGATTGCACTTACTATCTCATCAACTCTGAGGAGATAGTCCACAATTCATTCTTCTTCCTTCATTTTCAAACTTTCAAACTTATCCGTGCAAGTTTGCAACTTTGTTTGCTTCACATTATCATCTTCTTCATATATATTCTTTAACTTGTCCCACATTTGGTCATTTAACAATGCATTACTTTGATAAATTTAGTGTCAAACAATCTACACAAAATAATATTTTTTTCCTTAGCATTGTTCACATAATCGTTCTTATCAAAAGGACCATTTATAGGATTTTTAGGCATTATATAACTATTTTCTAATGAAATTCAAACATCAAACCCTAGAGAGGTCAAATAGTTTTTCATTCTTATACTCCAAAATGCATAATTGGTGCCATCAAACAAAGGTTCCTTGGTAGAAGAAGTCCCCTCTTCACAAGTCATGTATCATATCATAAATACCTAATTAGACTAACTAAGTATATTTCAAGTACTTGGCTCTGATACCAAATCCTTCTACCGAGAGGGGGGTGAATTAGTAGAAGAAAACAACTTTCAATTCTTAACCACCTAAATTTTTTATGATCTTTATGAAATTTCAATCTAAAAATTTAAAGGAACTGAAACTGAAAATAGAAAGATACACAATCACACTACAAAGACAATACACGAGATTTATATGGAAACCTAGGATGAGAAAAACCACAATGAGAAATGTTGCTAGGATCTACTATCCTAATCCAGTCCTATTGTCAAAACTATTTACATTACTTTAAGGGAACCAACCTAAAGGAATCACCCACTTCCTTTTCTAGGAGCACCAACTCTTATTTACACAAAAAATTTAGACTCAACACCAATCCAATATCCTTAAGGCATCAACCAAAAGATGTTACAGAACAATTTTTATTGATTTACAATCTAAAACTTTCAACTTCACAACTATAAAGATTTAAAGATACTACAAACTAAATAACATTAAACTTTAAATATTTTGGCATTAATTATACATCACAATATTGTTAATCTCCTGATAAGCCTTTACATATTCAATATTATCAACAACTTAGAAGTTTAGTTCATAATCTCAGAAATAATATGTTCATGATTTATAAACAATATACACTCTACAAACCTTTGTTAAGTTACATTCATATAAACTAAAAGCACAACATTATAATCATTTCTTTATCAAAAATATCTCACCATTCAAGTCAATAAATAAAAAAATACTTAAACCATTTGATCTCTCAAAATAAATAACTTGTATAAATATTATATAACTCAATTTGTACACTTCTTGCATTTTTTTTTAATCATAATTTCTTCAATCAAACCATATACTTCATTGTCCAATTAGAATTGAGTGCAAAACCTTATTTATGATTCATGTCATTCTAATTAATATTTCTCAGAAATAATACACGATTTGATACTAAGTTTATCAAGGATGACACATGAATGATACACCTTTTCCACCGATCCAATGCACTCTTAACTAGAGTATGTTTTATCTTCATCAATTTGTATGGTTTTCAAATTGGTTGACAATTGTTTGGACAATTTATAGTTATAATTGTTCACTAACTCCTCATAACTCCTTATTTTTCCACTTTCATATTATTTACACTTTGAAAAGAACTTTATTCCACCTTATTATGAAGATGAAAACTTACATGAGCACACGAATCCTTCCTTCAATATCCTCTTATGTTCTCAACTACTAATAATAGGAAATTTACTTTGAGTAGTAATAAATAAAACCACAAATTATGTCAAATCATTTCATCTCTTTGTTTATCTCTTTGTTTATTCATCTCTTAATTTGTTTGTTTCATTTCTTATATATGCTAGCCTCTTTGATCATCTCTTATATATGTCAAGATTTCTCCTTATTGTATATTTTGATAATTAGAATGACACGAGTGTTTGGCATGAATTTTCATAGATAAATATCATAGGTAAATGTGGGAAGCTTGACTCCTCTTAGAAAAACCTAATGACCATACAACTCAAGTTTCTATAAATTCTATAAAATACTTGCATATCTCGGTTGTGTATCTTTTTTGCATATCATATCTCTATGTTGACATCATTCACAAGTATGTGGCTAACAATTTTATAGTTAGTTTATATATAGAATATTCCATCTTGTAGTAGGAGCCTAACAATTATTGTACTACATTTTGGTGAAGAAGCTTATTTTAGCAGTAAGAAGTATATGTGATATTGTAATTTATGTATGGGGTGTTTTATGCTTGGTAGTAGAACTTGTTAGACTTTAAGAAGCACACACACAACTAAGAGGGGGAGGTGAATCAGTTGTGTCATAATATAAATAAAATTTTACCAACTTACAAACTTTAATCTCATATTTGAATGATAAACATGAAAGCAAGATCTCAAAACAATAAGAAACACATAACACCAATATTTTTTACATGGAAATCCTGTTAGGGGAAAAACCACGGTGGGGATAGAACCCACAAGATGAATGCACTCAATAATAAGTATTGTACCCTCTTAGGAGTATTACAAAAAAATAATGCACTTGCATTCAGACACACGGTCTAGAGATCACCACTCAAACACAATTACAACAAGGATCACTGTCGTACAACATCAACCAGACATAGATAAAATAGGACTTACAGTCCAAACAAACAAACTAACTGATAGTATATGTTATGATAAAACAATTCCAATTAAATGCATAGATCTATCACTTATTTTAGATTCCACTCATACCTCTTCATATAAAACCATATAAATCATTTTATCCATGTACACACATTTCTCCACACTCGCAACTTCATATGATTACATCAATAAATACAATTCATCAACTCATCTTAACTAGTTCGGCTAGGGACCTAATTGCTAATAATTAATAAATTATATTTCATTCCACAATGTGATCCATTGAACTTCAGACATGACATTGTAATGATCCATATCAATAACCTCAAACACTTTCCAGATTTGTAAAGTATGCTCTAAACCTTCGCAACATGTTACATCATCAGGTCGACTAAGACCAAATGAAGAACACCAACATGTAACATGAGAATCATGCAGCCCAATCACTTTGACCAATGCGAACCAGCAACACAATCATAATAGGATCAAGAAATGTCAACAAGCAACGTGAAGTACCTCAACAACCTTAGCATCAACATGAACTTAGGATCTAAATCCATCATTGCACTATTCATCAACAATAATATCTGCAACCTTTGTTTCTCAAGAAAAATAGCTTGTTAGTATCCAAATCATGAATCACTCGAGTTGAGAGAACATATGCACATACAAAACTCACTACCAGGTTAGCAACCAACAACTCTTCAACACCGATCCATACCGATCCAAAAACTAAAACTATGTCACTTCCTAAATAACCAAAATAACAGTATCTACTAAATCAATCACAACTCTCACAAATCATCACTCTAACATCTGCGAACTCACATGCATCAACTACAAACAAATCATAGCACAATTGTATGATCACAAATATAAGTCTTCTATGTAATAGATTTGTACCAAGCAATTCAACCTCACTGAACATACCAGGAACACTGTCTTCAACAGTAGAAATATGTTGAGATCAATGAAAAAACATTAATGCTCGCATATATATGCATAATCTAAACAACATCTCAACAATATATAACAATATCCCCCTTTAGCATTGATGACAACATATGATGTGAAAAATTCAATCAATGCACAAAGAAGTGATACTAACAACAATATCAACAACATCCACAATATGACATCTCTGTTTTACAATCTCTTCCCAAAGGTCACTTATTTCTCACATGAATATCTCTTCCCCTTTTACATCAATGACAAAGGAACATGTATGCACTAAGTAATAGATGCCAAAAATATGAACAACACATCTCATGAACTATTTACCACACACTACTCCCCCTATGGAACAACTACCAAAACATCAATCCAAAAGAATGATATCTCAATAAGCACACTGGATTGATGCATCTCAATGCATCTCTAGCCCTGATACTAATTTTTAGACCTTAATAAGCACACGCACACAACTGAGAGGGGGAGGGTTGAATAAGTTGTGTCACAATATCAATAAAATTTTACCAACTTACAAACTGTAATCTCATATCTAAATAATAAACATAAATCAAGAAATCAACACAATAAGAAACACATAACACCAAGATTTTTTATGTGGAAACCTTGTTAGGGGAAAAAAACACGGTGGGTGTGGAACCCACAAGATGAATGCACTTAGTAATAATTATTGTGCCCTGTTAGAAGTATTACAAAAGGGGAAAGCACTTGCATTCAAGCACATTGTCTAGATCTCACCACTCAAACACAATTACAACAAGGCTCACTACCTTACAACATCAACTAATCATAGATCAAAGAGGACTTATAGTCCAAACACACAAACTTACTGATAACATATGTTATGCAAAAACAATTCCAATGAAGTGCATAGATCTCTGACTTATTTTACTCACTCTTCATATAACACCATATAAATCATTTTATCCCTTCTGTACACACCTTTGTCCACACTCACAAATTCATATGAATACATCAATAAATACAATCCATAAGCTCATCTTAACTAGGTCGGACAGGGACCCAATTGCTAACAATTAATAAATTATAATTTATTTCACAATGTGATCCATTGAATGTCCTCTAGGATATTGTAATGATCCATATCAATAACCTCAAACACTTTCCAAATCCATAAATTATGCTCTAAACCTTTGCAACATGTTACATCATCAGGTCGATGAAGACCAAATGAAGAACACCAACACATTACATGAGAATCATATAACCCAATCAATTTTACCAATGCGAACCAGAAACACAATCAGAACATGATCAAGAAACATCACCAAGCAATGTGAAGTACCTCAACAACCTTAGCATCAACACGAACTCAAAATCTAAATCCATCTCTGCACTGTTCATCAAAAAATATATATTCAGCCTTTGTTTCTCAATAAAATAGCTTTCTAGTAGCCAAATCATGAACCACTCGAGTTGAGGACACATATGCACGTCCCAAACTCACTACTAGTTTAGCAACCAACAACTCTTCAACACTGATCCATACCGATCCAAAAACTGAAACTTTGTCACTTCCTGAACAAACAAAATAATAATATCTAATAAATCAATCATAACTCTCACAAATCATCACTCTAACATCTATGAACTGACCTACATCAAATATAGACATCTCTAAACACAACTATGCGATCACAATTGTAGATCTTCTGTGTAGTCTTTGTACCAAGAAATTCAACCTCGATGAACATACCAGGAACATTGTCTTCAACAGTATAAATATGTTGACATCATTGAAAAAACATTAATGCTATAATATATATGCATAATCTAAACAACATCTCAGCAATATCTAACAATATCCCCCTTTGGCATTGATGGAAACACATGATTTGAAAAATTCAATCAATGCACAGAGAAATAATATCAACAACAATATCAACAATATCCACAATATGACAACTCTTTTTTACAATCTCTTCCCAAAGCTCACTTATTTATCACATGAATATCTCTCCCCCTTTGACATCAATAAAAAATGCACATGTATGCACTAAGTCATAGATGCCAAAAATATGAACACATCTCATGAACTATTAACCACACACTACTCCCCCTTGTAATACCCCAAAATTGGCACCTTATAATCCAATCAATTTTGGTGCATTTTCTCATCTTCGAAGTCCTATTGTACTAGGTAAATTCTTCTCCTGATTGACTTTAATTGACCGAGTTTCAAATGCAGAAAACTCAAATTTGCATAAATATTACATTACTTTCAATTCCTAAAATTCTCAAGGTTTATTAGCTAAAAATCCCTATGATCAATTGATTTAATCCTAAAGTCCTAAGTGTTTTTAATTAAATCAATTCCACCCCCTTTAGCTAATATACATAAAAGGAATTGAAAGGTTATTTAATTATTGGATAAATTATCCTCAAAAAGGAATTTCATAATTCCATTTGAAAAGTCACTCATGTGGCAATAATTCATCCTTTTTAATAAATAAACTTTGCATTTTGTCTCAAATGGGAATGAAGAGACAACTGTTTCTTTTCAAGAAACTCTTCACTCTCTTTCCATGGTTTTCTATAAATTGGACCTCATTTTCTTCATTTGGGAGGATGATTTTGGAGAGCATCAAATTTATAGGCAATTTTTGCATCTAATTCTTTTCATGTTTTAAGCTTAGTTTGCATAATTAAGATAGTTTCAATTGGAATTGAAGATGTATTGCTTTCAATTATGATTTATCTATATGTCTAACAATTCAATTTGGTCCTTTCAAGCTTCCTAGATTCATTGCAAGTTCAATTCTAGCTTAAAGGCAATTCTTTTCATAGATTAAAAGCAATTCTTTTCTAGATTACAAGCAATTCTTTTCTAGATTACAAGTACTTTCATTCTTAGATTAATTGCATTTTACTTCCATAGAGTAGTCGCAATTCATTCCTAGATTAGTCTAATTTTCTTTCATAGCTTAAATTGCTTCTCAGTTCATAGATTAAGAGCATTTTATCATAGACTAGTTGCAATTTTGTAGATTTAATGGCAATTCTTCTCTTCTTGTATTCTTAAAATCCTCCATGTTAGCAATGGTCAGGTTGTTGGCTCTCGTTCTGAGGGTAAACTCAACATCCCCAACTGATTAGGAGGCAACAAGTCGTCTCAATTGAGTTTGTAAGATGAACAATTCA
>MU228440.1:159219-184977 GCA_018584345.1 Thuja plicata
GCTCATATATATATATATATATATATATATATATATATATATATATATATATATATCGATTAGTCTGAATGTACAAGGGTGCTACTCGAGCACATGTCAAAAATGGTGGTACAATATATATCAAAATCTAACCACCTGGAGGAGGTGGAGGGGGTGGCATGCCTTGCTGCTGAAGGGGTGACATACCCTGCTGCTGAGGAGCAGGTCTTGTTGGAGGTGGTCCCAGCAGAGCAGCCCGAGTGCCAGCATACTCTGAAAAAGGTAGAATCTGATCTGTTGCCTTAGGAACTACAATAGTATATGCATCATAATAGTAAGAAGCTTGGGCGGCCTTATATCTAGTCTCCAACTATGACCTGGCCAGTGAATCTCGTAGTCCATGTATCTCCTAGTCTCTCTCTAATATCTGGGTATCTCTGATAATCACCTGCGTGTGGAGGTCATCACGCTCCCTCTGTGTCTGTCACACTCTCTCTCGCTCTCTGGAGAGCCTCCTGTAACTGAGTCACCTGTCCGCCTGTCAGAGGATCAGTCAGAACTACATCGGCCATTACAGTATCATCACCCTGCTCTACCACTCTATCATGGCTGCCACTAGGCCCAGCACCTGCATCTGATCCCATGGGTCTCATGAGAATATCTGTCTGTACTATACGTGGGCATACCACTCTCTCCTGTTGCTGTGGAGGTGGCTGTTGTGGCTGTTTATCCTATGGTTGTTGTCCCGCTGGAGGGACCTATTGTGCCTACTACTATAATGGTGACTGTACCACCTGGGGAATATGGCCCACAGGAGCTATGAACCTGGGAAATGGGTGAGCTAACATATAGTCTCTGTATGCAGGTGTCATACCTACATTTGTCACCACAACCATATAATCCCACCTAGCTGGTGGTACTCGGGCGTCTATCATGCTGCGCCCCCTGTCAAGTAATCTCTGCCACCCCTTATTTGTCTCATCGACAAATTGGGCATACATGCAATACTCCAGAGACATGTCCTGTGGCCTCCCAAACTGGTGCAATACGCGCATAAGCAAGAAGCGCTCAATAATAGTAATGGTACGTCCTATCAGAGGATGCGAACAGAACATGTATGATAGCTCATGTCGTGCATCATCCCATACCTCAGTGGCTGCCCAAGGTCGCCATATGACTGCAGCCATATCATCAATTTGTGCCCTCCACTGCTCAGTCTTACCCAGCGTGGGATGGGTCATTAGACCGGCGTATCTGTAAATGTATGGCTCTAATGGCTGTCGTGTATCATGGAAAATTGGCCTACATACGGGAAGGTGCTCCCAGGCCCAAATCTACAAAACAACTACTCCTGCTGCCATAGTACGCGCACCCTGATACACGATCTCGTACATCTCATGATACATCTGGGTGAGCATGCACTCACCCCATCCAAAAGTGACTACAGGAACTGCCAGCATCTTTTGGAACATAACACCCCAGCCACACTCTAAACCATGTTGGCCATGATTAGGAACCAGATGACAACTCAAAAATAGTGCAAGAACAACTTCCAAGGGATAATCTCCGCCATAAGTATGTATCAACTCCTCTTAGAAAATGGCCCGACCCATCACCAAATCATCCTAAAATATGGCTCTCAAATCCTGTGTACCATCTCTCGACTGTGTGCAATACTCTACACAAGCTCCGTGGAAAGAGATCCTCATAATCTTGTATACATCCTCGGGAGTAACTGTCATCTCCCCATGTGGCAAATGAAAGGTGTTCATCTCTGAATGGAAACACTCAACAAGGGAACCCAGTAATCCATGATTTACCTGAAAATTGGGTATATCACGCAGATAGGTCAATCTGAGCCTGTCAATATGGGCACCATCAGCATCTGACAGCCTCTGGAGTAACTCACCCATCACAGGATGGTAAGATCTGAAACCGATGTTGGGGAAGTCGACCTACAAAGCAAGTGACAGAATTGGATCAATACCTCAACAATGATGATATTTTCAAAGCAAAAGACAAAAAATGCAACTATGAACCTTCAATTTAAGACATTATGACCGGCTGACTCTGCGACGCAAGAAAATGACATGTTTGACTTTTGGCCAGTTTCCCATGCGAGAAAACTCTTTTCTCGCGTGAGGAAACTCTTGTCTGGCACAAGCTTTCTGGCTCGCATGAGGCGGGATGTGTCCTCGCGCGAGATTCTAGAAATCTCACGCGAGTGCTGGGGAGGGGCCCGCACGCGGAACCCCTAACCCGTGCAAGGAAACAAATTTCTCACACGAAAGGCTATCAAGGCCAACGCGAGGAAATTGTTTCCTCGTGCGAGATTGGGCGAGATATGTTTAAACTAGCCCTAACAACATGCTAACGCTAAAAATTGATAAAAAACACTCAACACTCAACAAGAGAACCCAGTAATCCATGATTTACCTAAAAATCGGGTACATCACGCAGATAGGTCAATCCGAGCCTATCAATATGGGCACCATCAGCATCTGACAGCCTCTGGAGTAACTCACCCATCACAGGATGGTAAGATCTAAAACCGATGTCGGGGAAGTCGACCTACAAAGCAAGTGACAGAATTGGATCAATACCTCAACAATGATGATATTTTCAAAGCAAAAGACAACAAATGCAACTATGAACCTACAATTTAAGACATTATGACCGGCTGACTCTGCAACGCAAGAAAATGACAATGTTTGACTTTTGGCCAGTTTCCCATGCGAGAAAACTCTTTTCTCGCGTGAGGAAACTCTTGTCTGGCACAAGCTTTCTGGCTCGCATGAGGCGGGATGTGTCCTCGCGCGAGATTCTAGAAATCTCACGCGAGCGCTGGGGAGGGGCCCGCGCGCGGAACCCCTAACCCGTGCAAGGAAACAAATTTCTCGCGCGAAAGGCTATCAAGGCCAGCGCGAGGAAATTGTTTCCTCGCGCGAGATGGGGCGAGATATGTTTAAACTAGCCCTAACAACATGATAACGCTAAAAATTGATAAAAAACACTCAACACTCAACAAGGGCACCCAGTAATCCATGATTTACCTAAAAATCGGGTACATCACGCAGATAAGTCAATCCGAGCCTGTCAATATGGGCACCATCAGCATCTGACAGCCTCTGGAGTAACTCACCCATCACAGGATGGTAAGATCTGAAACCGATGTCAGGGAAGTCGACCTACAAAGCAAGTGACAGAATTGGATCAATACCTCAACAATGATGATATTTTCAAAGCAAAAGACAACAAATGCAACTATGAACCTACAATTTAAGACATTATGATCGGCTGACTCTGCGACGCAAGAAAATGACAATGTTTAACTTTTGGCCAGCTTCCCATGCGAGAAAACTCTTTTCTCGCGTGAGGAAACTCTTGTCCCGCACAAGCTTTCTGGATCGCATGAGGCGGGATGTGTCCTCGCGCGAGATTCTAGAAATCTCACGCGAGCGCTGAGGAGGGGCCCGCGCGCGGAACCCCTAACCCGTGCAAGGAAACAAATTTCTCGCGCGAAAGGCTATCAAGGCCAGCGCGAGGAAATTGTTTCCTCGCGCGAGATTGGGCAAGATATGTTTAAACTAGCCCTAACAACATGCTAACGCTAAAAACTGATAAAAAACACTCAACACTCAACAAGGGCACCCAATAATCCATGATTTACCTGAAAATTGGGTACATCACGTAGATAGGTCAATCCAAGCCTGTCAATATGGGCACCATCAGCATCTGACAGCCTCTGGAGTAACTCACCCATCACAGGATGGTAAGATCTGAAACTGATGTCGGGGAAGTCGACCTACAAAGCAAGTGACAGAATTGGATCAATACCTCAACAATGATGATATTTTCAAAGCAAAAGACAACAAATGCAACTATGAACCTACAATTTAAGACATTATGACCGGCTGACTCTGCGACGCAAGAAAATGACAATGTTTGACTTTTGGCCAGTTTTCCATGTGAGAAAACTCTTTTCTCGCGTGAGGAAACTCCTGTCCCGCACAAGCTTTCTGGCTCACATGAGGCGGGATGTGTCCTCGCGCGAGATTCTAGAAATCTCACGCGAGCGCTGGGGAGGGGCCCGCGCGCGGAACCCCTAACCCGTGCGAGGAAACAAATTTCTCATACGAAAGGCTATCAAGGCCAGCGCGAGGAAATTGTTTCCTTGCGCGAGATTGGGCGAGATATGTTTAAACTAGCCCTAACAACATGCTAATGCTAAAAATTGATAAAAAAAAAATTACAAATACAGGATCAAGTTGCGATTACTTACAGGTGCGTCATACTGATCCGCTGGTCAGTTGTGCCGTCAGGAGTGCTCAAATTGATGCAAATGCACTGGAATGCTATCTATATCCGCTAGGGCCCTTGCCATTGTTAAAGTCAAAGATGAATAATGATTTGAAAAAGACCCCTCTGGGCCTTATATAGCCTTTGACCTAATTTTTCAAAGTTCTTAGATTTTCGTGAAAATGGCACCCTTGGTTAAATGGACCGTTCTGAATCCATTTTCATGATCAAAATCAAAATCTAACACTCCTAAGTAGCTTGAAATCACATTTTGAAATTTTGAGACCAACGTGATCGGACACTTGTGTAGTCAATTCTCTGACATTGCTTTCTTGTCAGGATTATCTCTTGTATCATTTTCTCAGCTTCTACAATATTTTCATCAAAGTCAACTCTAGTCAAATCTAGTCAACTATGGTCAAACCTAATCAATAGGACATCTCAATCGCTCTAAATTGATCTTGTCTTCTCCCTGATATCTTTGGATCTTTGATTTTCTTTCTCTGCGATTTCTCGCTCTCATCATTATGATGTGTCATCTTTCAATTTCGCTCCCGAGGGGGAAAGATGATTGTATCATTAAATATTTTTTGCATCATTCTTGAATCAATCTGATTTGAACCAAATCCCCATCACTAGGGGCATCTCATCGGGCACATTTAGTTTTTCGTACCTTATGGTCAAAATTGATTATTAGATATACCATGATCTTGAATCTCTAGGGGCATCTCGATGTCTCGCATCTTGTCATCTATATTTCTAGGTATTTGAGAAATCTAACTCGGATCCTCAAGGATCAAGCTCCGTTCTGGAGAAGATTTTTGAAATCTTATTAGGTATTGGGGCAATCTAACCCTAATTCTTGAAATTTATGCTTCATTCTAAAGATGACTCTCAAAAACTCTTTAGACCGTTATCTAGGAAATCTAACCTGGATCTCGGAGGGCTAACCTTCGCATTAGGGAAATCTAACCCTGATTCTGGAGATAGCCCTGGATCTTCATCAACTATCAGTGGACATTGGGGAAATCTATCCTTGATTATGATCTTCATTCAGATGATTCTTCTTCTTAATATGTTCGGTGTCTTGGTAACCTAACCTAGACATCCGAAATCTTTATCTTCACTTCAGATTGTTCTTTGAAACAATGCGTTGTTCGCACATCAATTCAAAGAGGGGAAAAATGTAACACCCCAAAATTGGCACCTTATAATCCAATCAATTTTGGTGCATTTTCTCATCTTCGAAGTTCTATTGTACTAGGCAAACTCTTCTCTTGATTGACTTTAATTGACTGAGTTTCAAATGCAGAAAACCCAAATTTGCATAAATCTGACATTACTTTCAATTCTTAAAATTCTCAGGATTTATTAGCTAAAAATCTCTATGATTAATTGATTTAATCCTAAAGTCCTAAGTTCTTTTAATTAAATCAATTCCACACCCTTTAGCTAATATACATAAAAAGAATTGAAAATTTATTTAATTATTGGATGAATTATCTTCAAAAAGGAATTCCATAATTCCATTTGAAAAGTCACTCATGTGGCAATAATTCATCCTTTTTATTAAATAAACTTTACATTTTTGTCTCAAATGGGAATGAAGAGACAACTTTTTCTTTTCAAAAAACTCTTCACTCTCTTTCCATGGTTTTCTATAAATTGGACCTCATTTTCTTCATTTGGGAGGATGATTTTGGAGAGCATCAAATTTATAGGCAATTTTTGCATCTAATTCTTTTCATGTTTTAAGCTTAATTTGCATAATTAAGATAGTTTCAATTGGAATTGAAGATGTATTGCTTTCAATTATGATTTATCTGTTTGTCTAACAATTCAATTTGGTGCTTTCAAGCTTCCTAGATTCATTGCAAGTTCAATTCTAGCTTAAAGGCAATTCTTTTCATAGATTAAAAGCAATTTTTTTCTAGATTACAAGCAATTCTTTTCTAGATTACAAGTACTTTCATTCTTAGATTAATTGCATTTTACTTCCATAGAGTAGTTGCAATTCATTCCTAGATTAGTCTAATTTGCTTTCATAGCTTAAATTGCTTCTCAGTTCATAGATTAAGAGCATTTTTCTCATAGACTAGTTGCAATTTTGTAGATTTAATGGCAATTCTTCTCTTCTTGCATTCTTAAAATCCTCTATGTTAGCAATGGTCAGGTTGTTGGCTCTCATTCTAAAGGTAAACTCAACATCTCCAACTGATTAGGAGGCAACAAGTCATCTCAATCGAGTTTGTAAGATGAACAATTCATGTTCATTATTGTAAATTGAACGATTGTATAATGACTATGTTGTGTTTGTGCCGAATTTAGAGGTCCACATTCAGCATATAACACCCCTAAGGAACAACCACAAAAACATCAACACATAAGAATGATATCTTTGTAAGCACACTGGACTGATGCATCTCAATTCATCTCTAGCTCTGATACCAATTTTTAGATCTTAAGAAGCACACACACAATTGAGAGGGGGGTGAATCAGTTGTGTCAAAATATCAATAAAATTTTAGCAACTTACAAACTTTAATCTAAGATTTGAATGACGAACATGCAAGCAAGATATCAACACAATAAGAAACACATAACACCAATATTTTTGACATGGAACCCCTGTTAGGGGAAAAACTACGGTGGGGATGAAACCCACAAGATGAATGCACTCAATAATAAGTATTGTACTCTATTAGGAGTATTACAAAAGGGGAATTCACTTGCATTCAAGCACATTGTCTAGAGCTCACCACTCAAACACAATTACAACAAGGCTCACTACCTTACAACATCAACTAATCATAGATCAAAGAGGACTTACAGTCCAAACACACAAACTGACTGATAGCATATGTTATGAAACAAATTCCAATGAAGTGCACAAATGTCTAACTTATTTTAGATTCCTCTCATACCTCTTCATATAACACCATATAAATCATTTTATCCCTTCTGTACACACCTTTGTCCACACTCGCAACTTCATACGATTACATCGATAAATACAATCTATCAACTCATCTCAACTAGATCAATCGAGGACCTAATTGCTAACAATTAATAAATTATAATTCATTCCACAATGTGATCCATTGAATTTCGTCCATGACATTGTAATGATCCATATGAATGACCTCGAACACTTTCCAGATCCATAAATTATGTTCTAAACCTTCGCAACATGTTACATCATTAGGTTTACTTAGACTAAATAAAGAACACTAACACGTTATGTTAGCTCTTTTTCTTGTAGCACAATCGTAAAATGACAGTATACTTATATACTTGAATGCAAACTCCTTTTTATGCAAGATTAAGGCTAATTGATGAGGTATTTGATAACACTGTTGATACCTATTATCACCTCCTTTTTTGAGCTTCACAAACTCAGGTAGGTATTACCTATAATAGATTATTGATTCTTCAGTCAATGTGTTTAGTGGACTAGTTCATTCATTGGTTTGTTACTTCTAACCTCACTGTCACAACTTATAAGATACCTTGGAGATTGCAATGATTAATTCAAAATAGAGTACTATATGTTAGGCTATGGTCTTGATAGCATAAACCAATGAGATAAGGATTTTCATCCTTCTTCCTTTTGATTTTAGGAGGGGTAACCTAATGATCCTCTCTTCAAGGAATCAACAAATTGAACTATACCCTAAGAATACAATCACTTGAATGGAATTATCTGTTTTGCAGTGTGATTAAATAATTTTAAAATATTGGAATGATAATCAATTACATAGAAAACATAAAAATAGTGCCTAATCCCTGGGCTATGAGTCAATATCTTGTATAAATCCATAGTAAGGTAATCAATAAAAAACTTGCAACAAAGATAGAATACCTTATATACTATCCTCTTCCTACAACTTTATCATCAAATCCTCAAACTAATGTTATGTTCCCTGGGTTACTTGAAACAATTTAATCCTTCCTTGAAGGAACTTACAAGTAACTGCACAATCACCTTATGATCAGTGTGCTTAAATGCCTTACAGATAAACACACAAGAACTATAACATAAATGTAAAGAGACAATTCAGATGCAGAAAAGATATTGAAAAATATTTATATTGATGTCTTAAAGCTTCAAATACATATGGATAGACAAATAGTACAAAGGTTCAGACACAATTTTAGTCTGCCTTGTAATTCTATTAAAACTTCCAACTCTCTCATTTACAAAATGGTTACAATTACATATTTATAGTCTCAAATTATCTTGGAATCCTTAAGAAAAGGATGCAACAAGCTTTGGGTGATTTGGAGACCTAATCCTAAAAACATAGAAAGAGACAAAAGACAAGAAAACTCCAAGCGGTGGGAGGACAAAACTGAAGAATAAGATCTGATTTGCACTTTCTCCTTTTGTGGATGTTGGCACCTTTGTCTGAATGTATTCAGGATAGTAGCTGATAGTTGTAATAAGATTTAGTGACCGCAAATACAGGATAACTTACACTAATCTCTTCAAGATTACTAACCTTCATGTCCTCATAGATCAGGTGTCATGTGTCCTTCATTCTTCATCCATGATATCTAAGTCAACTGTGACAGGCTTCTTTTTCTTGGGCTTTGTCATGACATCCCATGCAGTCACATCTTCCTCTTTAGGCCACTCAAAATGTTGAATACTTTCCAACTGAGCCTTCTTCCTTTCCCACCTAGCATCTGTGATGAACTTATTGCAATCTGTTTCTGCCTTTATTGCCTCATTCAGAAGTTTATTGAACCTCTCCATATCTAATTCTCCCTTATCAGATACATAAATATCCTTATTGGGAAGCACATTATCAAACTATGATCCCCATAGCCCTAATGTCTTTATTTGATCATCCTCAGTTCTAATGGGAGGTACAAACCTATTATAACTCACCCCAAACATATTCAAATTTGCCTCAATTTGATTGGCTTTTCCTTTGAAGAAAGACAAGGTAGCCCCAATCTGCTCTATCTTTGTACCAACCATAGTTACTATTTATGGAAGATCTAACCTTAATGGTTGTACACATGCCAACCTCTCAAAAAGTGATGTTCTTCCAGACCAGGTTGAATAGTAAGGATTCAAAAGTGTCAAAAAATCAGCCACCTCTGCTTGTAGACCTGGCAACCTGCCATAAGCCCCATAGACCACATCAATCTTATCTTTGATGGTGTCAATTCTATGCTGAAAAATTGAAGTTAATACCTCGAAAACAACATTATTATGCTATGTAACTCCTAGCTCTGTTCTAGCAAGTATCTCCCATGTATCATCTGTTTGGATTTCAACATCCATCACTTCTTTTGGCTCAATAGGGGTAGGTTCTGTTATTTCTAGTAACTTTTTGGTTAACTCATCTATGAGTTTCTCTTGTTCTTTGATTTTTACCAATGCTATCTCCCTATCTTTAACAATATCACTAGTATCACTAGCGAGTTTTTGCAATTTTTCTAATAGTTGGGTTGTTTTTGCCTCATTGAGCTGAGCAAAATGTGTTAATACTTGGGATATCTCCAAATCTCCTGTATTCTGGAGTGTCCATTTGATCTTATTACCCTCCATTTTTTCTTGAACATTAAGAAGGGTTGGCTTTTGATCTTTAGGAGCTAAGCTCCACATTGCAAGTGCCTGATATTCAGGATTATATCCAAACCCTCTGATCATATCTCCAACCTGAGTCTTTGATGATAATTTGACATTAGGTTGCCTTCTGATATGATCAATTATAAATGCCGAGGACAAATCCCAGCCTTCCAAAAATAATATCCCACTGGCCTTGACCAATTGTCTTGCCTGTTTTGGTGTAATTTCCTCAAATTCAGAATCATAATCCTGCAATGTTTGTAAGGCTTCCTGAGTGACTGGATCACCACCTTCCAATTGCAACTGTTTTCCAATTTTTTGTTGCTTATTACATATGAGGAAATCCTTGAATTCTCTTGTCTTAATGAAGTTGTCATCCTTCAAGAATTCCTCTTAATGCATCAACCTCTCATCTGTACATGACCTAAGAGGTAATCCTTCCTCTTCTTCTGCATCTTTTTGTATTTTCTTCGCTGCCCTGATCTGTTTTCTCAATAAATGATCATAGGGCATGTTTCCAGTTATCAGAGCTCCAACTCTATCTCTCTTCTTTTTTCTAGAAGGTTCCTATGTTTCTATTTTTTGTCTCTTTGGTGGGGGCTCATTTGTCACTTCCTTCTCTGGGACCTCTGTTAGGTCAATGAATCTCTTCCCCCTCAACTGCCTGCTCCAATGCAACTGCTTGATAATCTGGATAGGGAGTAGGTGAAGGATAGCCCTCATCACTATCATATTCTAACTCTGAATGCTCTGGTTGACCTTTCTCAGGAACCACTAATGCCTTTTCTAACTGATTGCAGAGGAGAGTATGGGATTCAATCATAGTATCTAGCCTTTTCAAATAAGGCATATCAGGGTAGAAACCTCCAAACTTCATTCCTTTTCTTTTCACCTGCCATTCTAGGTCCATAAGTTCATTGAACATAATTGCTCTTTTTTCCACCTCCTCATCTTCCAAGATGTTTCTTATTAAATCTTCCTCCATACACTCTTCATGTTCTTTTGTGTAGGGGATGATTGGTTTCAGCAATTTCTTAGCACTCGGGATAAAACCCTCTGTATCAACATATCTGTGCAGGGCCACATTCATTCTGTAATGATTCATCCAGGAATTTACTAGGTCCAAAGCTCCTTTTCCAATAGTGAAATTATAAATCCTGAATTGCCTACGGGTAAATGTACCCTTCCTATGTGATGCTAGGTGTTCCTTGTCTGTCAAAATGAGCTGCCTCATGAACTCCATTGCAGCTATCCTTGGTGGTACATGGAATGGTAAGATGTGTAGAGGGTGGGGGCAACCATAGACCCTCATTATTGTGAAATTCTTCTCATAATAGAAATCCCCCCAATTATGGTCTCCTAGCCATTTATCAAGATATTGGCATGGCCTCAATAATTATATTACCTTAATAGGCAACCTAGGTTTATCAACACCTAGGAACTTAAAAAGTGGATAGATTATCCAATTTTCAAAAGCACAAAACTCTTACTCTCTAGATGTATAATTCCATACTCTGAGCCAAAACTGAACAGGGTTAGGTTGGTTATAGTGGAACCTTTGTGGCTATAGAAACTGACAATTCATAACTGGGAAATTGTAGTACAGGATCAAATGCATGAGGATTGAATAATGCATAAATCTTGGATGATCCTTCTTACTTTGTATGTCTACAAACCCTTGATGTATCTAATCTATGATATACTGGATGTAATCATAATTAGAAGTGGTATGGAGGCTCTGCATATCCAACACCGTCATCAAAATATCTGAGGTGATTCTCTCTACTCCAACATCCTTTCCAAGCACTCTACATAATGCATATGATATATATTTGATTAGAAACTAAGATCTTTGCAGAAATAGGGGGTTGCTCCTGGCATGGGGGGATATATTGGTTTTCATTTTCTTAGGGACATGATGATCCCTAATCAACTTATCAGCAATGCCAGATTCTCTAGTGTATCTATTATCTAGGCTCTTCATATTTATTTCAGTAGCCATGGGGTAGTATACATTGAAAGCTTTCATTAAGGTATTCCAGTCCAAAGTGAGTAAGGGCTTTCCATCATCCCTTTTAATAGTTTTGGTCAAGTTATCATACCTACTGGCCAATTCTAAAATGAAATCAACATCATCCAAGACGTCAGGAACAATCAACCTGGCTAATCTACAGGTCCAAGGGTTTGAGATAGGCATGGGTTCATCACTGTTATTACAGAAGTAATTAAACAGTGAATAGCCTGATGAACCTGGTGTTTTTGCATCTCTAATGTAATCCATATCATCAATTAAGACCTCAGCACTAACCTTTCAATTTTGACTAGAGCCTGGAAGCAAAGTGAGAAACTCGTTTGAATAGTTTCTTTTTCATTTTGATTCATCATCAATATCTTCACTTCTCCCACTACTGGATTCCATACTCTGTGCTTGGCTCAACTTTCCTTTTCTATCCTGCTGTCAACACCTTATCACCAATATTGAAACAAATTTTCAAAACTCTCACTATTAACTGTCAATTATCCTGAAATATGCAACTCTAAACTCTGAAAATACTGTCAATCACAATCTTTGTTGAACACTGAATCAAGAAATCACCTTTCTGAATCACTTGTTGCTGGAGAATTAACTTTTTCTCAGAAAATACTAAAATCTTTATGAACTCTTTTCTCTGAGAAATTGAAAGCTGGTAAAAATGAAACAACGGACAAGCTTACTTATAATTGAGAATTCAATGTAGATGTCTCTTCAAACTAGTAATTTAATCACTTCACCATTAGTTCCACGCATTGTGACATCTATTTCTAGTTCTAGCCATGGCATTCAAACTGTCAGGTAATCAATTTTTGATGAGTGCATTTGCATATAAAACCTTGTAAAATTCAAAATGAGATCAAGATCAAATCTGATTGGCTACATTAAATCATATTATGGCTACTTTCCCATCTGTCAAAATCTTTGTACTCTAATTGGTCAGCAATTGTCCATGATGGCGCCGCTGAAAATTCTTTATTAAACTCTGGTTAACTTCTAGCAACCTAGCGACTGAGTGATCTCCTTGTCGCTTAATATTTTTGATAACTGCAGTTTCTTTAAGAGACTTAGCGACTACCGCTAGATTAAAATCCTGATCAACAGTTGTCGCGATGTCGTGATGTCTCTTAATATTTTAACTTAAACCTTCATCTTATGGAGACATCATGACAAATAATTTTTTAACTATTCTTTACCTTGGGTCGCATCCAGAGACTCAGCAACTGTGGAATCTCTATGTCGCCAGATAATTTCCTTAACTCATGTCTCATCAGGAGACCTCGCGAATAAACACTTTAGTCTCTTAATCACGTGATTATTTTACCTTTATAATTTGCATCTGGAGACAACACGACTACCATCGATGTCTCTTTCCTTTGTATCTGACGGTTGTTGCTAAGTCGCGTAATCCTCATTATAAACCCTAATCTTTCATGAGACAGCGACAAATAGACATGTGTCTTACCTTTTCCTCTCACCTAATCGCTAGATATCTTTTGACATTTCAATCTTATCAAGCGATCACGCGACTACTGTTAGACCACATCTTCATCGGATGATTGTCTCTTAATCTCTTGATTTCAACTTAACTCATCTTTCTTCACACGACAGCACGACAATACTTAAATCTGATCTGACATTTGATCCTTGGTTTATCCATAGACTTAGTGACCATTGAATCTCCATGTCGCATGATAATTTCTAAACCACAATTACAATCAGGAGACTTCCCGACTGCCGTTAGATTAAATCTCTGATCAACGGTTGTCACGTAATCTCTAGTTCTTTCATTTAACTCACATTTGATCATGAGACCTGCCGACAACACTGAAACTTTAACTCATGAACTTAACTCGTAACCATGGGTTTCATCAGGAGATAACGCGACTGAGCAATCTCGAAGTCACTAAATAAAATAACTAACTGTGATTTTATCAGGAGACAATGCGACTACCGTGAGATCTTATTACAAAATCAACAGTCTACGCTAGCTCTCATAACCATTTCAGCATATTCTATTTTATTAAGAGACTATGCGACCAAAGATTTTCACCAAGTCTCCAGATCATAAGGAATATTCATTTTTTCTTATGAGACTTGGCGACTAAGAAATAAGCACATGCACATAAACTCATACTTAAGTAATGAAAAAGGTAACGTAGAACCAGCTTGGGAATTTTAGGGCTTTTCTGCAATTTTGAAAAAAAATTACTCAAGGTCTTAGGGTTTTGACATTTTCAACTAGGTTTTGAGCAAAAACAACACTTTCAGAGGCAAACAAATAATTTGGCACATGATTTTTTGACCCTCTAAGCATAGGAAAGATAGGCATCTTCAAAATTTTATAGGGCAAACTCTAAAACAGAAAATACAACCAACACGTTACATGAAAATCATGCAACCCGATCACTTTGACTAATGTGAACCAGAAAAACAATCAGAATAGGATCAAGAAACATCAACAAGCAACGTGAAGTACCTCAAAAAGCTTAGCATCAACATGAACTCAAGATCTAAATCCATCTCTGCACTGTTCATCAACAATAATATCTCCAACCTTTGTTTCTCAATAAAAATAGCTTGGCAATATCCAAATCATGAACCTCTTGAGTTGAGGACACATATGCACCTCCCAAACTCACTACCAAGTTAGCAACCAAAAACTCTTCAAGACCGATCCATACTGATCCAAAAACTGAAACTTTGTCACTTCCTGAATAACAAAAATAACAGTATCTGATAAATCAATCATAACTCTCACAAATCATCACTTTAACATCTTCAAACAAACATGCATCAATTAAAGACATCTCAAGTGACAATTGTACAATCACAACTGTAGATATTTTATGTATTATTTGTATCAAGCAATTCAACCTCACTAAATATACGAGGAACATTGTCTGCAACAGTATGAATATGTTGACATCAATGAAAAAACATTAATGCTAGCATATATATATGCATAATCTGAACAACATCTCAGCAATATCTAACAATATCCCCCTTTGGCATTGATGGCAACATATGATGTGAAAATTTTGATCAATGCACAAAGAAATAATACCAACAACAATGTCAACAATATTCACAATATGACATCTTTGTTTTATAATCTCTTCCCAAAGCTTGCTTATTTCTCACATGAATATCTCTCCCCCTTTGACATCAATGACAAAGGAACATGTATGCACTAAGTCATAGATGCCAAAAATCTGAAAAAAATATCTTATGAACTATTTACCACACACTACTCCCCCTAAGGAACAACCACCAAAACATAAATCTGAAAGAATGATAGCTCTGTAAGCACACTGGACTGATGCATCTCAATGCATTTTTAGCTCTGATACCAATTTTTAGACCTTAAGAAGCACACACACAATTGAGAGGGGGGGAGGTGAATTAATTGTGTCACAATATCTATAAACTTTTACCCACTTACAAACTTTAAACTTTAATCTCATATCTAAATGATAAACATGAAAGAAAGATCTCAACACAATAAGCAACACATAAAACCAAGATTTTTGACGTGGAAACCCTGTTAGGGGAAAAAACACAGCGGGGATGGAACCCACAAGTTGAATGCACTCAGTAATAAGTATTGTACCCTGTTAGGATTATTACAAAAGGGGACTGCACTTGCATTCAGGCACACTGTCTGAAGCTCACTACTCAAACACAATTACAACAAGGGTCACTGACTTACAACATCAATCGCTCATATATCAAAAAAGAGGACTCACAGTCCAAACACACAAACTAACTGATAGCATATGTTATGCCAAAACAATTCCAATGAAGTGCACAGATCCATGAATTATTTTAGATTCCACTCATACCTCTTCATATAACACAATATAAATGATTTTATCCCTTTTGTACACACCTCTTTCCACACTCGTAAATTCATATGATTACATCAATAAATATAATCCATCAGCTCATCTCAACTAGGTCAGCTAGGAACCTAATTGCTAACAATTAATAAATTTTAATTCATTCCCTAATGTGATCCATTGAATGTTGGACATGACATTATAATGATCTATATCAATAACCTCAAACACTTTCCAGATCCATAAATTATGCTCTAAACCTTCACAATATGTTATGGCATCAGGTCGACTAAGACCAAATGAAGAACACCAACACATTACATGAGAATCATGCAACCCAATCGATTTGACTAATGCGAACCAGCAACACAATCATAACAAGATCAAGAAACATTAACAAGCAACATGAAGTACCTCAAAAACCTTAGCATCAACACAAACTCAGGATCTAAATCCCTCTCTGCATTGATCATCAACAATAATATTTGCAACCACTATTTCTCAAGAAAAATAGCTTTCCAGTATCCAAATCATGAGCCACTCGAGTTGAGGACACAAATGCATGTCCCAAACTCACTACCATGTTAGAAACCAACAACTCTTCAACACCAATCCATACCGATCCAAAAACTAAAACTTTGTCACTTCCTGAACAACCAAAATAATATTATCTCATAAATCAATCATAACGCTCACAAATCATCATTCTAACATCTATGAACTGACATGCATCAACTAAAAACATCTCAGAAGATAATTGTACAATAATAACTATAGATCTTCTGTTTAGTATCTGTACCAAGCAATTCAACTTCACTAAACATACCAAGAACAATGTCTTCAACAATAGAAATATGTTGACATCATAAGAAATATCTAAGACTAGATTGTGGGGAGATCTAAATTGTGCATACAAGATATTCCACTACAAAGAAACACATGACATTCACGCCCGTTGTACCAACACACATGGGAAATATTTCATAAGAAATTCAAAAAGATACATAAACTATAGGGTAGATGATTTCCAAGAGTAAAATATGAGCCAGTCCGACAAACAAGAATGGGAGGACAAAACAAGGAATGACATTAGAGTGTGATCATGTCTAAGATATTAGATCTGACATGGGTGCACCTTTAGAGATGTGCAATCCTTTCAAAGTGGGTAAATTGGTGGATGGTTGCATACAATGGTTGGGGGAGTATCTGATCACTACATAAAGGGTTCTTCATTATTGAATATGTTAATGAGTTATTGAAAAGAGAAATTATGTATAGTAGGCCTCATTTTTGGAAGGTCATACTTTTTATTTCATAGATTGTGAGCCAACTTTGACCCTGAGAAATATGTAATTAGAAAAATGGCGAGATGGATCAAACTAAAAAATCTACCCCTAGAATATTGGAGCATGGAAACCTTAGTTAAAATTGGGGAAGAATTGGGATCATTTATCAGAGTTGAAGAATTTTTCTTTTTTGGAAAATTAGGAGATGAGCCCAAGATATATGTTAATATAGATAGAAAAATGAAAACCCTAGATACTTTCAAGATCATAACAGAGAAAGCGATTTGGTTTCAAAAGCTAGAATTTGATAGCAACTCTTCAGGTGGGAGATGCAATCTAGGGCCAGGATTTCAAACCAAGAGATTTGCATATGAAACTAACAAAGCTAATGTATTTGAAAGCCCAAAAATATGGAAAGTCCCTTCTTAAATAATTCATAAGGAAAGCGTTAGAGAAAAAGGCAAGATGACATTGGCTATCACTAGTCCCGACCAAAATCCCAAGAAAAGAAAATTATTTTCCAATCTTTACAACTAAAATGAAGATTTAAATAATGTATCTAAAACACAAATATTACTAGAATACACCATAATACATAAGCCTTATGCAAAGATGAAGAGAGTAGAGTAGGTAGAAATTGATTTGAAAGAGATTTTGGAAAAAGCATATGTGTTGTGTGAAGTGATAAACACACAATTCCTAGAAGTCTCCCTAACAAGCATGCCCAACCTCACCCATCAACATTAAATGGGAAACCTTGAAGGTTTCAAATCCAAAAATGGATTACAGGACATAAAAATAAGATATTGAGGGAGGATAAATAGGAGTTGAGGAAGATATTGATAATAATCACACTGAGAAAGAGACAAATAGCAACCAAGGAGAAGATTATAAAGAATGAACTCTTAGATGGATGTAATTTACAAATTTTTAGGGATCTTGAAGGAATAATTTGTGAAAGCTCAATTCCAAAGGTCATAGTCCACCTCAATGTGGAGAAGAAGAAACACACTTTCCTTCAAGAGATGATTGATGAAGGAGAAATCCAGAGAAAATAGAATGAGACTCTCTTTATAGTAGAATCAAAGGGGGGTGGCATAGAAGCATATCTTGGGAAAGGGAAATTGGGTATTCAACAGATCCCGTCCATAAAAACCAAGCTAGATTAAGGGAAGAACTTTCATAAGAAAGTAAGGAGGAAATCGTTACATGAATGGAGAAAAAAGGATGTGGAAGGAGAATGTAAGGGAAGCCCCATTCCCCAAGAGTCATGATGCTCCTTATGTGGAATTTTAGGGACTTGAACACCCCTAACAAGAGATGCTTAGTCAAGCATAGAATTGGCTTATGTTAGCACAACCGAGTGGGGTGAATCAGTTTTGTGCCCAATTATTAAAAAATTTAAACTCAAACACCAATTACTCAATGCAAATCATAACACAAGTATTTGTTGTCAAGGAAAACCTTGTTAAGGGAAAAAACCCGATTGGAATTAGTACCCACAAATAATGTACTAAGAGTATAATGTCCCTATTAGGAGATCTAACCCTATTAGGAGCTGAGTATTATTACATTTAGTACAAATCCTTGTTAAAGGATAAACCCTATTAGGAGTAATATAATGAGGCGCACTGCCCAAACACAATGTTCAAATGTGAAGGTTAAACCCACCTTCTTGATCCATTGTCCTAAAAGAAATAGATGTATACTTATAAAAATGAATTGACTGAGCCCTCCTTTTCTAGAAGGAACGGGTGATATTTTCTCTAAGGTTGTCAAAGATAGGGCAAGAGATGAAAATGTGAAAGACCCTCACCAGGAGACTTTTGAGGATACTATAAATCTGCACAATGTTCTGGATCATATCTAGATGAAGGACAATAATGCCCAAGAGGGGAGTGGTGAAGATAATGTTAAGGGAAATGTTGAAGATTAGAACATTGACAACGAGACTGAAGATGGGAATGATGTTGGCGATGGGGATACTAGTGAAATGGGCATGGAGACCAATGTTGATAATGAAAAGGGCACTACTCCTTTGGAGTTTCTTTCCAAAACTTTTGACTCGACTCTTAATTGGGAGGATGAATATCATCCTAACATTCCCTATAAGAACCCGACTATTGAGGGTAATACTGAGAAGGGAAAGAGTACTGAGAACCAGAAAAAAGGTAATGCTACGTCTCTTGAGGAACATGAATTCAACACAAAAAGAGTCACCAACATGAGTGTCTTGAATGCGGCTACAAGTAGAGCTATCCTGGCCTTCAACATGGATAAACGGGTGTTTCATGAAATCCAAGTTCTAAGTATTAAGTACAGAAATTTGGATGCTAGGAATGAGGTGCTCGAAGAGATGGTGGATAAAATAAGGAATGATGCTGCTATGTATAATTGCAAAGGTAAAAATGTTTTTATTGAGGATTTTGAGAGTTCTAGTTCGCTTAATGAGAAGATTACTAGCATCATAGATTAGAATCTCACCCCCATCCTCAACAAATCTATTAGTAATGAGAAAATGCTCAGGAAGCTTTTGACCCTCAGAACTAAGGGCATGAAAGCTATTGTCACTAACCTTAATGGTTGTATGCTTTGCTGGAAGGAAATTACATGGATAAAAAAGCCATTACCATTGATGATGATGTTGTTAAGAGGGATGAGAAGATTTTTGGACCTGGCTCTAGAACCAAAGCAAGCACAAAGAAGAAAATAAATTCTCAGCTTAAAGATCTTACGAGCCTTAAGGATCTACCCAGAAGATTCAAGCCCTGCTGGTGGACACTGAGGATTTCCTCAAAATGCTGGACTGAATTGTGTTGCTGGGCGCTTTTTTGTTTCTGTTTGCTGGACAATGTGTTGGTCATTTTTTGCTCTTTTTGAGGATAGTGTTTTAATTGTAATATCTTGGGGTTTGCCCTCTTGTGGTTCTGTCATTTCCTTAATGCAGACATTGTCTTTTTGATACTTTTAATGTTCTTTTTTGCTTCTAGATTGTAAAGGCTTTTGGGGTCCCCTTCAAACCCCGTTGTTACCTCAATAAAAAACTTTCTTTTCTTATATAGTTCCAACGAAGTGCATAACAACCATAATCACTACTGTATATCAGCAAAAATTGCATCCACATCTTCTTGGCATTATTCCACACATTACAACACTAGGAAATGACTTTCCTTTATACAAGTTACAATAAGCAATCAGGTTGGCCAGTTAAGACTTTCCCACTGCACAAATAAATACATGGACCCTTGCTAAAATACCCATGGTACCTTAAACAATTAAAAAAAAAATATAAACCATCAATTACGTGCAAATATCCACAATCCAATCCCGCCATCCTCTAAACACGTTACACCATTGTAGTCTACCATAAATATGTCTCCGCAAGATTACACATCACACTTGACGTCACCAAGAACCTAACAACCCAAGAATTTAAAAAATTGCATTTTGCAACATATCTTTTGACATGCCTCAAGCTCGTATAACATAACAATGCTCGCATCCAATTTATCCCAAAAACACAGGGACTAACTCTATAATAATCTTCTATTACTGTTCTGAAGCCAGTCATCACCAAAATAGCTATAACTCATGAAAATTACTATATAAAATCCAACGAATTTGGAAATAAGGTATACATACTTCCTTCTACTCAAATCTATGCTCGCATACTGAAACATCATACATTGTTCATACATCCCTGTTAGACCTTCCTATTCTAGTCATAATGAATATGTTTGAGATTCCTGATGAACCCAACTAAATCATATGTTGACATTAATGATAAAACATGAATTTCAACACCTCAAATAGACACAATTCCAACAATATCCCCCTTTGGAATTGATGGAAACATATGTGAAAATTCATCAACCCAAAAGTATCTTCCTTAATACAATCTTTTCAATATCCTCTTCACAGCTCCCCCTAAAACAATAGGGATTTTTCACTTATATCTCTCCCCCTTTGACATCAATGGAAAAGGGTGCCATAGCTCTTTTCCTTCTCTGCACATCCCACCACTACAAGGTGTATCTTTTTCAAATCTTCATGCCTGCAACAAATCAGGTGCTTGATCACCCAAATATGTTATGTTATATTCCTGTAATCACTCCCCTGAGCAGTAGATCCAAGCATCAAGTCCAGTGAATAGTATAGCTCTAATAGCTATTGGATTGATGCATTCCTGCATCATTTAGTTCTCACAAGGAGGGTTTCTCACCCCAAGCATACCTCCGAGATATTCAAAGGTATCTTTTGACAAAGGTTTAGTGAATATATCTGCTATTTGCTCCTTTGTACTAATGTACTCCAATCTGAATTCATTTTATGCAACCTTGTCTATTAAAAAGTCTATCAAAAAGTGATACTTGATTAAAATATGTTTACTCTTTGAATAAATAACAAGATTCTTTGACATGTTCACTCTACTTTTAATATCACAATGTATAACCACTGGTTCTTCAGAGATTACCTGAATGTCCTTTAGCATCTGTCTCATCTAAACAATCTGGGTGCAATTTATAGCAGCAACTACATATTCAGATTCAATAGTAGATTGAGCTATACATTCCTGCTTCTTACTCAATAATGAAACCAACTTTTCTCCAATGAAAAATGCTCCTCCACTAGTGCTTTTTCAATCATCAACACTTCTTACCCAATCAACATCAGTATAAGCATATAATGTGAAATCATCAGATTTTTCATACCATAATCCACATTCCAAAGTTCCTTTTAGATATTTGAATATCCTCTTAACTGCAGCAAGGTGAGACTCCTTAGGATCAACTTGAAACCTTGCAACAAGTCCAACTGCACTAGCTATGTTTGGTCTAGTGCGAGTTACGCACTAAGAGCCTCCAATCATGGACCTGTATTTTGTCTGAAAGATGCTTTGAGATTTATTAGTAGTAGTAAGCTTGCATCTAGTAATTATGGGTGTTCCAACAGGTTTACTATCTTTCATCCCAAAATTATTTAGCAATTCCTTAAGATACTTGGTGTGAGAAATAAAAATGACATGTTCATTTTGAGAAATTTGCAAACCAAGGAAGAACTTCATTTCACCAATCATTAACGTGTCAAATTCACTTTTCATTTCTTTAGAAAATTTATTTCTCATTTCATCATTGCCTCCAAGAATAATGTCATCCACAAATACCTCAATAATCAAGATTCCATCTTTACTAGTTCTCAAGTACAAATTACTTTTTGCACTACCTTTTTTCTAAAACCAAGAAATTGTTATGCCCTGCACACCCATCCCTACATTTTGTTGGAAAAAAGTTGGGTCCCCCTTCTTTCTTTTTATTTTTTATTTATTTTGGTTGTGCCCCATTTGTTTTGTGTCTGTGTGCCTCTGGGATTTGGATCCTGGAGATTTTTCCCCTGTGTTCATCGAGTTCCAGACTTCGCGGTTCTGGTCTCGTTGCTTTTGTCTTCTTTTAAGGAAGTGCCCCCGGACACCCCAAGATCCAAACTTTGGTACTCTGCCTCATTCTAGAAATTCTAATTGGAAATTGATACACTCCTTTTAGGAATTATAAAAGGTATTTACCCTGTCACTTTCACACTTACCACGAATAAATTACCTTTGAGCGAATTAACTGCGAATTAAAGAAAAATATTTCCTAGGCTAAGGTATCCTCAGACCATGAAATTGTGCAAGCATTGCATGTTTGAGGATTTGGAAATGAGAAGTGACAGAGTGAACAATGCTCAACCTTCCCTTCCCAGCATTCTGTGTTTTAAGGTAGGCTCTTTTGGCCCTCTGGTTTTGTTTTGTTTTTTGTTTTGGTTTGCATCTGTTTCTTCTTTACTTTCTTTTGGGTTGTTGTTCATTTTGTTTTTGTGTCATCCGTGTTTTTGTGTCATCCGAGTATGGCCCCTTTTGTTGGGCATGTTTTTCCCTCCATGGGCTTGGTTGGTGGTCCCTTCTCCCTTGGTACAGCCCTTCGTAGCTGGTCTTGCCATTGGATTGGGGTCGTCTATATCTCTCATGTACATTTTTGTAAATTTTGTGTTTGTTTTCGTAAATTCTGTACATTTTGTAAGTTGGTGTTCTGCTTGTAAATTCTATAGAGATCTGTAAATTTTGTACATTCTGTGAGTTTCTCTGCAAGTGTGTAGATATGGTCGTTAGTAGCTCCACGTCTATCTTGTATAATTGTACATACGGTAGTTTTATGTTCTTTCTATATTGCAGAAACCATACAAATTCATAGGTGGCTTGTAGTGTGAGTTCTTGTAAATAGGGTCTCAGAGGTGTCTTCTCTAAAATTATTTGCGAGGTCTTGTGACTACACTTGCCTAATAAAATGTTGCAAACTTATGTTTGCATTGGTCCCATGTCATCTTGGCCAATGCAAGATTTTTTTTAGTCGCATAACCAAGATAATTGCAGAGTGGAGATCGATGGCTCAATGAATCGTTCATATTTTTTTCTCTCTCCTCCGTCATGTCCATCTTAATGGTGGGACTAATCCTCATGGGCGAGCATTCAAAATTCATCCCAAGTGGCTTTTAATCTCATTCATTCCATACCAGCTATCAACACATTGTCATAACTTATCCCTAGTGGATGTATACGTGTTGGGTATGGAGGTATCAGGTCATTTAAGGAGGACGTCACCTTAACTCCCCCACTTGCATCTTCGTATTATGGGAACTTTGTCTCTAGGTGTCATGGAAATCCCTAGCACACCCATCATGATAGGTGTTCAAGTCATCATTTCTAAGTCCTCGTAGTCTTGAGCATGTTGTTTCTTCTTTATAATTTGTTTGCAATGGAGATAATCTACCCAATATCTTCAATGGTAGCCAACGATGTTTCTTCAACATAATAAGTTCAGGGATTCCCGAAGTTTTGAAATCTAGAGTGTTCCTAAGAGATTTAATGTATGATGTATTGACGGTTGTCCGGTCTTGCAAGTTTCAATCCAAGAGAAAAAGAAATGGTTGCAGCTGGATCACCTCCAAGAAGTCCCGAGCTCCAATGTTAATCAATAGTTCCCGCCAAGAAGTCAAAGACAGAAAAGGCACTAGAGAATCTCTCATTAGTTCTCTAATATAAGAAGGATGAGATAGTTATGGGGTCCCGAATTAAAACATTTCTTAAAGAAATCACAACTACAGATTTCGGCACATGAGCCAAACTGAAAGGCCTTATCCAGGCTATCCACCAACAGCGATGGGCTAATGACCCTCTATCAGTTAACTTAGCAGTATCCAAAATTATTCAAGCAGCTGGTTTCCCTCACTCGGTCTAGTCACCAGAGTTAATATTGCTCATGGCCAAGAATTACAATGCGACCGCTCAAGTTGTTGCTACATCCCCTGAAACTTGAGGTTATGCGATATCCATTTCCCCCTGGACCATGATGCAACAACCACAGTATGACGTGTTCCATTTTTTCAAGGTTCTATTACCCCCACCTGGGCGGCTTTGGTGGCTTAATTTACAGAAGCTGGAGATATAGCCTAATGCCACCTCAACATAGAATGGCTAAGGAGCCCACACCGGGACTATAGGAAGATGAAGATGGATATTCCTCCCTTCGAGTTCAAGGATCCCATTCAGACAAGAATCATATTCTTGTGGTATCTTCGGGGAGGCCCACACCTTGGAATTTTCCTTGTGGATGTATTACTATCTATATTGTATGACTACTAACAAACTACGCTTTGACTGGGAAACTATCATCTCCAATCATGTGGATGCTCAGATGAGAAAGGTCGGGGAGGATTAAAAGTTATACATGACCTCCTTCATCATGTGGCCCTTGGCTTGACAACATGCATGAATCCAGGGACTGGATACAGTTGGTGTCCTCAGAACCGAAGTGGCACAAGCCACCCCATGTGATCATTTTGCCCAGATCTAGTGGGATGAATGTTTTCATAAGTTTTCCAAAGTAAACGATGCCTTCATTTTCCACAAGATCAAGACGCTCACCAAGGATGTAGGGTTCTGTGTGTGTGTGTAAATGGGTACCTGATGAAAACAACACAAACACTCAATAGGTCATTGCATTAGTTTAAATGATTAGTCAAAACGTTAAAAACCACTAATATCGGCCTATTGCCTTCTAACTAGAAAGAGTGTAATTAGTTGCATATTTAGCCCTCAGAATATGCTTCAAATCAGTGACCATTACTATTCTAGCATGAAGGATTTAATTCGAATTTAAACTAAAAATGTGTAAAAGCATACAATCTAGCTTTAAAAGATGAAATGGAAACAATAAACTAGCATGATATAAAAGATGAAATGTGAATCTAGGATAAATCTAGCAGCATAAAAATGTAATTTAGATTCTAAGGTGAAGGCTTATTTGCTCTCAAAACAGGCTTCTATTTATAGAAGAATGGGAGAGAGAGAGGGGAGACAAGGTTCATTTATAAATTTGGAGACTCATAAATGAATATGTAAGAGCCATTAATGCCCAAGGCATTAATAAGGCATGGGAGAAACATAGGCTTAAGGCATCTTCATTAATAAGACATTAATGAAGGCCTTAAAGAGGCAAGGGAGGATGTAACAGAGTGGGTTGAGAAAATGGACTTTAAAAAAGTCCAGCTTGAGAAAGTGGACTTTCTCAAGTGGGTTGAGTTGCTAAGTATTCCTTAATGGAATGTGACAACATTAGGAGGTGGGTTAGAATAGAATTTAGGATTAGGATTAGATTAGCATGGGTGAATGGGTTGAGAAGGGTTAGAACCCAGGGTAGAAGT
>MU228440.1:197039-209330 GCA_018584345.1 Thuja plicata
TTGTTTTTGTGGAAGACACAGTAAGAGTTATCATCCCACCATCTAGGTTTGACCATTGGTTCCCAAGGTTTAGAATCAGGAATCGTAAGGACCTTATTGTCCACCAATGTTTTTAAGACAGTCTCCAGAGATTCTCGCAAAGGTGTGAATGTTCTCTGGGGTTTGCAATTCCATGTTCGTCCATTGTCATTATCATTATTGGCTTTGGGAATGGGAGGTGTTATTTTAGCCTCCTTACTTGCTTGCATACCATTGGTAAGATTGAATGCTTTGGTTTTATAATTAATGTTGGAAGCATCAACCACTCTGCAATTGACAACATTTTTATTTTGTTTCCACCATTTAGGTTTAGAATTGGAGCTACTGCTTTTGTTTTCATTTTGAAGGGTAATCTCCCCCTTTTTGACCATGACCTCTTCGATACGGAGAGCATTCTTAATCATCCTATCGGAGCTAGGAGAATCTTGCATTTGTAGAGCATAGCTCAATTCAGGTATGAGATTATTAACAAAGATCTCCATCTTTTCTGTTTCACGGATGACTCTTGAATATCGTGTAAAGATCTTCCTCCATCTTTGTAGGAAGTGAGTAAAGGATTCTCCTATTTTCTGCTTGGTATTACATAGATCCATCATGGTGATGTCATGTTGGATGTTGTAGGAGTAGTGTTGAATGAATCGTTGCATCAACTCTTCAAATGTCTTAACTTTTGGATTTAATTTTGAAAACCACTCCATGGCATTTCCTCCTAGACTTCCTAGAAATAGTCGCATGAGGTAAGTGGGTTCATACATATACTCAATGCTAAAAGCACAAAATTCTCTTACATGGTCATGTGGATCGGTTTCCCCAGTGTACTTGTCATATTTTGGTCTTGCCACATTAGGAGGAAATGGGACCATAGTGATACTCTTATCGAAAGGAAATGGACAAATGACGTCCAAAGAGTATTTTGTTTTTGGTTTGTCTTTTTCTTGTTTGAGGTTTGTGAGTTCAGTTTGCATTTGATTGAGCTGATTAGTAAGGATGAATATGGAGTTTGGTACCTCCTTTTCTTTGAGATCATTCACATCAAAATCCTGGGGTAATTTAACACCCGTGGATGCTAAATGGAGAAAGTATTTTTCTTTGTCATCTCCGATTATCCGTTCCAACAGTTTGTGGATTCTTTTGCTTTGTTTTAGCTTTTCGTATTCGTCTTCAGGGATTTCTTCATCACTATCTGACCCAAACAGATTACATTCAAACCTGGGTCTTTCTTCCTCTTTCGTTCCTACGGATTGTGATTGTTTTCCATCGACATAACCCTTTAAGTCTTTACTCCAATCATTAGTGTTGCTACCCATTTGAGGTGAATCAAGATCGAACAGGGAATTGCGAGAAGTTTCTTCTTGAAAGTGATATTTTAGGAGGCACTTTTGATCCTTCGGTTGTGTACTTGTTGTATCTTGTGTTAACCATGAAGTTTGTTTCTCAACTTCGTAAACATTTCCCAATAGTACTAGCAAGAATTCCAAATCGTTCAAGTGGGTGTGTCTAGGTAGAAGTCGCTGTTTGTTTGTTTGGTGGATGTAAATGATTCCAGCGTCAAAGGGTTAGAATGCCCTGATAGTGAGCTGGAAACCAAGTTGTTGATAGAGAATGGGTAGACCACACGTATTGAACTGATCGTGAAAGACTGACTGAGCATGCAAGGTAGACGTTTCAAAAGTGTTTGAAAATAACAGCAGGGAGACTAGAAGAGACAATTGGGACCAGCTAAAGAGAAAAAAGGGTACCTAAAATAACAGAGACCTCCTAGAAAAAGTTGCTAGAAATGCCCACTACCCAAGATGCGAGCTCCCAGATACGAGCCCCTAACAGAACCAGATGCAATCCTAAACCCTGGATACGATTCTAGAAAACTGGATGCGACTTGTTGCCTGACCAAATGCAATCTGGTGCACTAGATACGATCGTAGATATAGGATGCGACTCAGGAAACACCGGATGCGATTTTATGATGGTTTTGTCAGTTTTGGTCCATTTTGAAAATTTTGCGTTTTGAGGAACGTGAATATGTTTGTTTCCAAATTGCATTAAGGGGTATTTTGTCGGACGTAAAAGACACTTGTACTCCAGGGTATGAAATTTATAGATTGTTATGAGAAGCTTATCTTTTTAATGACCTTTCTGACACGTCAGACAATTTTGCATTGTTAGAAGGGCTGGATCAAAATACACATCTTTTTCCTATTCTCTAAGTGGAGGATGAAAATTGTTTGCTCGTTGACTTAGGTATACACTCAAATGTTAATCAGAATACAGCCATCACCAGGCACGTAATGGCTCCAGTCATGATGCTGTATTAGCCGACTCCAAACGCAAGTGAGGGCACGATATGACGAGTGTCTTGGGGCAATTACTTTTTGCCTTGCACAAAGATTATCACCCTTTCGGGGATGAATCAGGAATTCTTTCAATTGAATGTGTTGTAGATTATTGGGCAATCTGTTTGAAACTGTCCCCCATAGAATTGCACAAGGCAAAATTGAGGCGTATAGCCCTATGAGTACCTGAATATATATAGTCTCGCAAGGAAGATTCAAGCGGCTCCGCTCTATATATACCCAAATATATTTAAGGAATGATGTCAAAATTCCAAGAACAAAACCAGTTTCGTCTTCCGAGGCTTTAACCTATAAGAAAGCAACTATTTATAGTGATTTGGAAGGGTCGGCATAAGACCTGTCCTCACTTGGGTCATTCCCGGGAGATTTTTTCCTCAACCGGTAGGCCCTCTACTGTTAAAAAAATGGTAACCAGGATTGGTGAGCTTAGAAGTTCTAGATTTCTGTTTCTTCAAAAGAAGAAGAGCATACTCTCCTATTCCATGCCGTTTTCTCCTAAAATACTATAAACAAGGTTCTTTTCCCCAAGCTATGTTGAGCTTGTTTTAATGATTCCTATTTAAAAAAAATAAAAAGGAAAAGTTTGTTTTGTCCAATTAACCACAATGATTTAATGCTTTGTTTTGTTCAATTACTGATTTCCAAAAGCAATTAGACGATTTTGTTCATTGATCCCACATGATTTAGTGCTTTGTGTTGTTTAATTACTTTCCAAAATGAATTAAATGATGTGTTTGTTGTTCATGTACTCCCAATTTCATCACAAATAATAAGACAATATCCGATTTTCTGATTTTTCTCAAGAGAAAAAGAGCATAATATCTAGTTGTTTATCAAGCAGGAAGAAATGGTTTTAAGTTGTGAAAACTGAGAAATAGAAGTCAAGACGGAAGGGGTTTGGTAACCTGTAAAAACCACGTTAGTATTTTTCTAATCCAACTCCATGAAACCTGTTTAAATGGTACCTGAAAACACTTGTTAGGCTGCAAAACACAGAAAACACAATTGGTTGAACTTGTTAGTATTAGATAAATCAAAAGGGCAAGCTTCAAAACCAGATGCGATCCTAAATTATTACCATATGCGATGCAGTATCCAGGATGCGATCTTATCCCCCAGATACGAGCCTTTGCTGACCAAATGCGATTGAGGACCAGATACAATCTGAGAAATCCCGGATGCGATCCAGAAATTATGCGATGCGATGGCGTATCCAGGATGCGAGCCTACAATTTTATTTGTGATTCTGTGCCCAATTCTTGAGGCTGCAAATTGTCAAAAAGTGTTAGAAGACGAAGCTAAAATTAAAATCGAGCCCCACGGTGGGTGCCAGAAGTGTGTGTGTAAATGGGTACCTGATGAAAATAACACAAACACTCAATAGGTCACTGCATTAGTTTAAATGGTTAGTCAAAACGTTAAAAACCACTAATATCGGCCTATTGCCTTCTAACTAGAAAGAGTGTAATTAGTTGCATATTTAGTCCTCAGAATATGCTTCAAATCAGTGACCATTACTATTCTAGCATGAAGGATTTGATTCGAATTTAAACTAAAAATGTGAAAAAGCATACAATCTAGCTTTAAAAGATGAAATGGAAACAATAAACTAGCATGATATAAAAGATGAAATGTGAATCTAGGATAAATCTAGCAGCATAACAATGTAATTTAGATTCTAAGGTGAAGGCTTATTTGCTCTCAAAACAGGCTTCTATTTATAGAAGAATGGGAGGGAGAGAGAGAGAGAGAGAGAGAGAGAGAGAGAGAGAGAAGGTTCATTTATGAATTTGGAGACTCATAAATGAATATGTAAGAGTCATTAATGCCCAAGGCATTAATAAGGCATGGGAGAGACATAGGCTTAAGGCATCTTCATTAATAAGACATTAATGAAGGCCTTAAAGAGGCAAGGGAGGATGTAAGAGAGTGGCTTGAGAAAATGGACTTTAAGAAAGTCCAGCTTGAGCAAGTGGACTTTCTCAAGTGGGTTGAGTTGCTAAGTATTCCTTAATGGAATGTGACAACATTAGGAGGTGGGTTAGAGTAGAATTTAGGATTAGGATTAGATTAGCATGGGTGAATGGGTTGAGAAGGGTTAGAACCCAGGGTAGAAGTGGTTGAGATAGATTAGGTTGGGGTTTAGGGGAATATTAATAAATGAAATAAACTTATTTAATTCATTTAAAAATATAGAAATTAATTATTTAAACAATGAAATTGTTTTTTAATAATTAGAGAACTATAGCCATTTTAATTAAATTAAATAGGCTAGGGGAATGGGTTAGTTGCAAGTGGGTATTTCATTTAGGGATTTATTTAATTCTTTTATAATTAAATACTATAGTCATGTTCGATTTTGATTTGATTTGATTGGTCAAAATTGATTTGAATTGTATGGCTATAATAGTTAAGATAAATCAGTGATAAAAATCACCTACGATATTAAATTGATTTAAAGAATTATGCCAAGCAGTAATAGGATCGTTTGGACATAAATTGAAGGTATGATCACACTTAGGGAAAATAGGGTCCATAGTTGCGACAGACCAAATTCAGGTGGTTACAGGTTCAAGTTGTCTAGAACCCATGGCTATGCAAATCCCATGGGGATGTCATTTCATCCTGTTTTCACAACACACGTATATTCAGGTGACTAGGTTTTTTGGAGACCCATTTTTACTGCCAAAAAATTACGGGGACAGAATTGTGTTGTTGGAATTTTGAAGGAAGGTTCTAGAGGTGCACGCCCTGATGGCCACCAAAACTATCACCTTTGTTTCCTTCCTGGTTGTATGTGGTAGATACACCTATTCCCTTGCAGCGGCCCAAAAAGCAGACTGAGCTAAGTAGCCTGAACTAAGCTAAATTTTCACTCCACCGTAACGACTATGATCCATGTGTCCGGCTAGAGAAGGTGGTGCCCCAGGGATCGAAACCTCATGCAGCACATTTAGAGGATTTTTGGGCAAATTAGCAGGATGACTTTGAGGTCTAGAACCAACATTACGTGAGAATGTCAAAGGGTATGATGGAGCGACTCCAACTCTGGAATTTTCCATGGACATTTTCTGACAGCAGGTCCCTTGAAGACCCTAAGTATAAAGAAAAAGGCATTGGCAAGATGGACCTCCCTCCAGTGGATTGGGAAGGCACAAAAATTTTGAGCATTGAGGCTATCTCGAGAGTTATAATTGAGTGCAGCCACATATATTTTGTGAAAATTTTCCCAAAGAGTGTCTGATTGGAAAATTAGTTTTTGGAGGCAACCGGTTCTGAATCCCATGTGGCAGAACAATCCAAGGCTCAGGGAAAATATATTGTCGACGAGTCTTCCCAGATGTCCAACCCCATTCTGGACCCCCTGATGAGACAGTTGGATGCACAATTGGTAAAATCCTGGAAGTTCTTGGAAGTAGAAAAATCTGGAGTAACATTTGCTCTTGGAGCTACCCCGTTGAGCGTGTCTCCCTCCATGGTTTCCCCATTTGGTATTCCATGCAGTGAAGACATTAAGGAAGAGGTAGCAGTTGCGCCCGCAGGAGAATCACTCTAGAGAAGAAAGAAATAGAAAGTGGATAGGCCCCCCCTAAACAAAGAACTGAGTCTGGAAACCATAGAGGTGACTGAGGTACAAGAGATCCCTTCCTCCTCCTCCGACAAAGATGATGCTCCAGAGGATCCCCCAGAGATTTCCTAGATAAACATTAATGACTTCTTCTAGATCGAGGATTTGGGGATTCTAGATGCCTTGGCGAAGGAGGTGACTGAAGAGATAATGTAGGAGCATGATACAGGTACCCTTTGGGAGGAGGAGAAAAAGGAAGAAGAGACACAAGAGATGGCCAAAGAATGGCAACAAGAACTCTGGTAGAAGGAAGCTGAGAGAAAGGCCAAAGAAGAAAGAGAATAGGAGAATAAGTGGATTGAAGAGCAATTGTCAGCCCTGGGGGAAATTGGACATACGGGAACAACCGTACCCCTGTATGCTATGCTCCAAGTCCCAAATGGCGGCCAAGGTCAGTCACCTCCCCCGGATACAAAAAGAGATGAAGTCATCCCAGAACCTTAGCAGAAGGCCCAGAATGAGCAGGTTTGTCTGCCCCAACCACTCAGCCCGCCCACAAAAAATATTATGGAAGATGATGCAGGGGTAGATGAAGAAAATACAGGCAATGATCCCGACAAAGATGCCAAATATATCACGATGGAGGAGCCTGAATGAAACCCCAGGGACACTTCAAGTTTGGGGATAATAGTGGGCGGAACACAAGGACCGCCACCATGGTTGGTGGATTCTTGAAGGATAAAATCCCTGACAGAAATAACAACCCCATCATCACTGCCTGAGATGTTGGCCGAAGGCCAAGCAATAAAGAAGCCTAAAAAGGCTCGCACCCTCCACACCATACGAAGGGATTCAGATGGGAACATGAAGGCATCCCTGCCAACACATAAAGATGAATCTGAGGTATCTATTGAGGATTAAATAATCACGGAGGTTCCCCTTGGAAAAAGAGACCAAAAAGAAGAGATGGATCTCTTAGATGAATCAAATCAAATTGTACACAGGCAGTACGAGAAATAATCCCAAATAGTAAAGGAGCTGCAAGAAATGAAGGCAATGTTAGAAACGTTGAAAGGGGGGGGCGAATCAGTGTTTGTCAATTAATTACTTTTCAGCTACTTAAACATAAATCAAATATACATAGAATGAAGCATAACAAGAGAACTCATAACACATGATATGATTACGGGGAAACCTTGATCAGAGGAAAACCCCAGTGGGAATTAGTACCCACAAATATTGTACTAAGTATAATGAACTTGTGAGAGTTCCTTTGCCCTGTTAGAAGTGTTAGAGTAATCTTTAGTAATTACTCTTTAGTGCTTAAGTTTCACTTAGGCAGTTTTCGGTATCCTTTATAAGGATTCACCGCTTTGTATTTCATAAGGAGATTGTATTGTAATTTCATTTTGTAAATAGAAGCTTATTTTCTGTTAAGATGATTTTCCTGTCTCTGGCCTATCGGCCGCCATAGTTTTCTCTCTTCTGTCTTCATTCTTGTAGCAGTGTTTGCATGTAGGTTTCTTGGGAAGATTTGATGGTTATCAAATCCTACATGGTATCAGAGCTGATCTGTTGTTCGCTGTTCCTATTTTATTGAAGCACAGAGGGTTTTAGAAGCTTTTTCAGCTTCTTTTAGTGGTTCTGGGGGTCTCTGTTTTTAAAGGCATTTTGGGCCCAAACGGACACTTCCATTGTGTCCAGAAGGCCCAAAAACCCCAGAATCCATATAAAGCTTGTCCGATTTGGACACTGGGGCTCTGGAGAATTTTTTCGGCCTCTTAAGGGCCGTACGGCACGTGGTTCGAGAAAAAAATAAAAAAAAACCTTATTTTAAAAGGTTTTTTAGCGTTTTAAAAAACGCAGCCAGTGCTGTGCAAAAAGCGCAACCGCGCCGCCGCCGCTGCTCCCCCGCGGCCCGGCCCGCGCCGCTGTGTTTAAACCGGCCCCTGGCCCGCTCCGCCTCCTCCCGGCGCCTCCACCACGCTACCGCTCCACGGCCCCTCAGCGCCGCCCACCGTGGCCTCCTGCCCCGCCGCCATCCGCGGCCTGCGCGCTCCGCCGGAGGTTTTCTCTGCGCCGCCCGTGTTCCGCAGCCCGCCCACCGCTCCCCAGTGGCGGGATTTTTTTAAAACCCACGGGCTAATATTTTAAGCGCCCGGTCATATGGGAGTCTGGGGGCTTCGGCCCAGCCCCCTGAGCGCGCATGCGCCCAGGGGCCGGACTTTTTTTAGCCTCAGGGGCTTATTTTTTTTCTCTGAGGCCCTTTTTGACCCTACCTGTCTGTTTTCGCTCTACAGGGAGCATACGGGGGTCTTTTTCTGACTTCCATATACCGTCGGAAAGCTCTTTCCGAGCACTTTCCGATGATAGAGGTTAGGGTTTTTGGTTCCACCTTTTTGACAGTGTTTTTTGCTGTTGAAGTCTGATGTTTTGTTTTGCCTTCCGGGAGTCATATCTTGGTCATCCGGACTCCTTTTTCGGCAAACGAGATATCATCGGAAAGCTGGTTCTGTGTGCTATTCAGTGGAAGAGGTTATTTTTCCAGATTCTGCTCCGAGTTTTCACTCCTCCGCGTTTGGCAGTTTATGCCCTCTGGTGGTGTGCTTGGTTCTACAGGTCCGGGGATCTCTTCTTCTGAGTTAATAGCTCACTCTTCTTTCTGACTTCTGAGCTTGCATGCTCTTCTGTTGCATTTGTATTCTGTAAACGCACTGAGATAAAGTGCCCTCTTCTGCATTTCTGGGTTCTTGATCACCTGGTTCAGTTTTAGTACTCGCACTGTGTTATAAATTGCCATGGGGGGGTTATGATGCATTTGCCGCTTTAGGCGCATCCACTTTTGTCAAGTGAGCGTACCTTCCACGACATTAGCCCATGTTGTGTGTCTGTGACACCGCCCTTTATCCTGTGTGTGTGCTTCTGTTGCACTGTTGGCGTCCCTGGTTCTTCTTCTGCAGATGTTTCTGGCATTGCATTTCAGTGTTCCTATCACCTCTCCCAGTTCAGCATTATGGGGGGGTTCACCTGTTGGTTCTATTGCTTCTTGGTTCGATTGATCAGCTCTTCAGACATTTGTCTTCTCTACCTGGTCATGCACTTCAGTGGGGGTCCCAGCAGTATCTTCTGATAGAGTTTTCAGACATGCTTCGGAGATGCTTCTTGCTCTTTTCTTGTTCCTTTCTCTGGGACACTTCTTTTCCCTTTTGTGTTTTGGGTACCTGATCAGGCCTAGTTGTCGGGACCCATCTTTCCTGCTTTCTGCAGTAGTTTAGCTGTTTTGCTTCTCCCTAAGTTACACTTAAGGGGGGGTGTTAGAGTAATCTTTAGTAATTACTTTTTAGTGCTTAAGTTTCACTTAGGCAGTTTCTATTTCCTAGTAGTTTCTCTTTTAGGGTTTCGGTATCCTTTATAAGGATTCACCGCTTTGTATTTCATAAGGAGATTATATTGTAATTTCATTTTGTAAATAAAAGCTTATTTTCTGTTAAGATGATTTTCCTGTCTCTGGCCTATCGGCCGCCATAGTTTTCTCTCTTCTGTCTTCATTCTTGTAGCAGTGTTTGCATGCAGGTTTCTTGGGAAGATTTGATGGTTATCAAATCCTACAAGAAGCAGTCTCTACAATATGAGTACAATGACCTGGTTAAAGGTCTGACCCTGTTAGGAGTCTTTTACAAAACCCTGTTAAAGGTATATGACTCACTGTCTAGGCTCACTGCCCAATAATATGAAGGCTACAACCTTCTGAAAGATGATATGCACTATATCAAAATGAACTATTGTGATGACACCGTTGTCTAATCAGTTTTATGTATGTGTGAATGCTCTTACTCACTTAAAGAGCTATATCATATACTGACTTCATTGTACTGTCCCTCTGTATCTTTCTCTTGCATAATAATCAACGACTGTAACATATCTTTACATTACATACTTATATCTTTAAATCTGAATAGGTGCAACCCAAAACAAAACACTAGTCGGCCCTAAAACAAAATATACAACGCTTTCGAACAAGTTGGCTCAAGCGTGTTTACTACAATGTTAATTACATCATTACAATCATATAACCAAAGGCGCTTAGCCATTACATTATAGAATAACACACGCCGATCAAAACACTTAGTCAGCTTCCATGCTCTGTCTCTTGGACTGTTGGTCTATTGATCTACCTGTAACTTTGTCGTATTGTAGTTTCGTACTATGTGTGTCTGGATGTAACATGTACACATATCATACAACTTATATCTGAACGCGCATAAGCTAAATCGATCTCTCGCACGTGCATTGATGTGTTGATCACTGAGTATCTCTGTCTACCATATTTTCGTTAGTCATTTTGTCTTTCATGATAGAAACTAAACATGACTTTGTTGCCATGATGACAACACAAAATGAGTCATGCATCCTTAGGTAGTCAACTTGCCAACAATCTCCCCCTTTGTCATTTATGGCAACAAAGGAATGTGGCCAAGTTACTCAAAATGACTTAACACAAAAAGTGACTATATAACATCATATATACATATACTTCTCCCCATATACACATTCTATATTACTCCCCTTTTGACATTAATGACAAAGGTGTACAAAAACTTGTAATTCTACTGCATACTTACTCCATATAAACTTCAGGGTACGTAATTTTAAGAGATTGGATCTTTTTCTGCCAAGATGCCTTCATAGCATCAACTGTTTGTAGATGCGCGCACAATGCATATGTCAGCTTCTCCATTTTTATCAAATCCATGCAGGCACCTTGATCATATGTCACAATAGTGGCATCAATCTGTTTGATGTTCTCATTGAGGACTGCTAAGGATGGCACAAGTGCATTTCTTAACTGAGTTTGCCTTACCCTTATCTTGCTGATTTCTAACTTTGCTTTCTCAATTTTGTCTAACTGCCCTTGGTAGACATTTTTACATATGTTCATGTCTTGCGTGGAAGTTTCAACTGATGTTCTTATGCTATCCACCATTAGTTCTGCCTCTTCAACCTTTTTGGTGTGCTCAGAGGTGAGCTTCACTCTATCCATACAGTTTGCTATGACTCTCTTTCCTTTAACTGCTAATTCCTTCAATATAGATTGCCCAATCTTTAAGGAGTTCAAGTCTAAGGTAAGGTTCTTTACCAATTCATTCAGTCTCTCCTTCTTGTATTCATCTTCTGCAATTTGAGTAGTAGAGTCTACTAAACTTCTGAAGTGTGATTTAAAATTTGTCAAAATGTTATCCACATCTTCAAGTGATTGGACTTATGCTATTTTCTGATCAGCAGGCAATAAGTCATTCAAAATGTTCACTGTTTCCAAAAAGCGAGGGTTCCTCATCACTTGTTTTTCCTTTGCTTTTTCCATAGCAAAAACACTGATTTTGATTAGGTCTTCTTCTCCCCATGCATCCAAACTTGCTGAATCAGGAGTTAACCTTGACAACAATGAGGTAGATGGTTGAGTGGATGGTGAGAATATAGTGTTCTGACTGGTATCCACGCATTCAACCTTTAATGGTATCTCTTTTATTGGTGTTTTATCACCTTGAGTATTATCTTGAGTACGTTTTTCTTTATCCATGTCAATTTGATCATTGATGAGAACTTCATCTTGTTGTGCAAAGGTATCATCAATGCACATTTCTTTAATACTTACAAATGCCTTATCAACAGTGTCCATTTTTTTGTCAGATGCAGTCATGGATATCTTGACATTGTCAACTATTATAGTGTCTTTTGATTCTTTATCTGTATCAGAAGTTATTGTTACTGTGGGCGCTAAGACCTGTGGACCTATCATAGATGCAATCTAAATCACTGGTTTTGTAACCTGTTTGGGAGGAGCTGGAGTAACTTTTACTGTAGGCGCCATTTGTGGATACATGTGTCTGTCCATAAAGACTTGTGCAAATGCCTTTTCGGTCTCCTTACCTATCTGTTCATACTCCTTGTTCATGATTTGTAGGGTCCTTGTCTTAGTTCGGAGATGAGGCTTCACTAGATCCAACAATATGGCCTTCTCATCATGCAAGCATACAGGAAGAAGAGTATGCAATGTTTCTTCTCTTATCCTCATATCTTCCTCAATTGCATGTCTTTTCATTATCTCCAACAAGTTCCATAACTGATCCGGTATCACTGTCTTGAGTTCAAGAACTGTCTTCTTAAACTTGATCATATGAGATATGATCATAGAGTGTATCTTCGTCTTATCAATTTCTTGATACTTGTCATAGACTTTAGAAAGTGTATCTAATCTCCCTTCATTAACAATCATGTTCCTCAAAACATTTAGACTAGGTCTAAATCCTACCTCAGGAGGAGCTTGAGTATTCT
>MU228440.1:209380-222957 GCA_018584345.1 Thuja plicata
CTCCCTTCATTAACAATCATGTTCCTCAAAACATTTAGACTAGGTCTAAATCCTACCTCAGGAGGAGCTTGAGTATTCTTAGCTTTGCTCCGAGTGTTCCTTGAGGATGGGTGATTTGTAGGTGCCTTTTTTCTTCCTCTAGTCTTCATGCTTGGTGTAGACAATGGAGATGAATCTAAGTCAATGGTGGTAGAGGGCGTAGAGGTGCTCTCTACTTTCTTCTTCTAGATCTGTTTAGCTTTCTCAAGTTCTTTTTCTATCTTGGAATCTCTAGCTTTGACAAGATCTTCTTGAGTGACTTCATGAACTTTCAGTATGTTGGATGTAATTCTAGAAGCTTTCCTTTTATGATCAGCACTATGTAAGATAGTATCCACTTCATTGGTCTTCTCTTTGTAAGTGCCCCATCTAGGTTCATTTGGATCTTTGGGCGCTGACAATAGAACTTGCGCATATCCTTCTAGCACATGTTCTTCCACTTCATAACCAAGAGGATGAATCCATTTGGTTCTAGGTTCAACTACCTCCATGCAAGTTCAATCTGTTTCTACCATGAAACATATGGTATCCTTATATTTGTCAACTATCTTCTCAGATAATCTGTACCTATTTTGTATTTTGATCCTCAATGTCTTTATATCCATATCCATGGCATCCCTTGCACTGCTCTCTAATGTGACCTTGAGTGATATCTGAGACATTGTGGGTTTTCTCCTGTCTAGGTAAAGGTTTGCAACCTTTCCAACTATATAGAAATACAAATAGATGATCAGAGATCCAAACCTGAATGTCTTGCTCCTGTCATGTTTGATGATCTAGATGTTGTAAATCAATTGACCGCGCAAGATCTCACATAAGTTGTATTGAGTGTTATCCTTCACCATTCTGATAGCAACTAGGACTGTTGTTGTAGAGACACTGTTCAATCTACTTGCTTGCTGAAACTTATACCCGAGTATCATTGTCAGAAGTTTTATGTCATCTTCTTTGATAGGGTCAACTGTCATTCCGCGCTTGTCACTTCTGGATAGACAAACTTGTTCAATCTATTTTTTTGGCATCCTTGCCAGTGGGAAAGAGTGGTCAAATCTTGGGAAGTCTAGTTAATTCATGAATTAGGCCTGTGGTGATACGTACAGGGACCTCACCAATCCAGTAAAGACCATCATGTATTTTTCTTAACAAAATCTTTACCCATTCAAGCTCATCAAACTCATGCGCATTAGAATACTCAAAGATAGGGTTATCAATCAAGTGCGCGAACTCATCTTTGAATGTGTAGTCAGGTTTCATCATGGATGCCATATGAGTAGCTATTTTGACATCTCCTATTGTTTCCTTCTTACAGTAAATATAAGCGCGGATATCTTCTACGTGAACAACACCTAGCGGGGTTTTGGAGAAAGCCCCTTCCACATCATCCAATATGGATTTGAATGGATTTTTCTTGAATACAATTCTCTTCCTCTCTGCTATATCAAACACAACTGGAGTCGCCATACTTGGAATTTGCTTAAGTAGGGTTTCACGAAATTCCAAAATGGAACGATTGTTAGGGTTCCGTTCCAAACTTCTTATCCGTTCGCTCAACTGCCAAATCTGTTATGCCTTCGTGCCTTGATGTCTAGTGCTCCAATGCTCTCCAAATTCTGTGGTCTTCGAATGAAAGTGTGAAGAAGATTGAATGCTTTCTTTCCTTTATACAATCTACCGCATTTAATGTTTGCAACCATACGCAAATTTCTCAGAGATCTTGAAACTTTGATTCCGATGTATTTTAGACAGTGTGTGAATGCATACATCAATATTATGTGTTTATAACCATGAATTCATAGGCGCATACTCAGAGGTGAGTATACCAACCGCGCAAGGGTCCTGAGCTAGAATAGCTCGCCCTAAGACCAAGAAGGTCTATTCAAGCAGAAGTACAGGGTGCGTCCACTATGGATGCATCAACTACTTTGACAACATCATTGTCCTTTACTTCAACCCAAATTTTGCTTGAATCTTCATTTGCTTGAACAAACTTTACTTCTCCTTTCTCTTCAAATAGTGATTTCTTAGGTTCATCTTGCTTATGAGTTTTGGATCTACAAAACTTTGAGATGTGTCCTGCCTTTCCACATGTGTGACAAATGATAGGAGGTCTGATGCTCTTGTTTATCATGTTGCATTGCTTTGTTGTGTGTCCATTGTAGTTACATATCTGACATGTAGTGTTCTGCAAATTCCTTTGAGGTTGATTTCTCTGTTTGTTTTAATTCATTCTTCTTTGATTCTGCTGTGACTGAGTTCTGCAATGTATAGCCATGTGACCAAACTTATTACAGAAGAAACAATAACCATTAAAAGGTCTTACTTCTTTGCAATCTCTTGCTAAATGACCATGTTTGTTGCATGCATAACAAGTTCTGTTAACTTTCTTGATATCCCTTTTTGGTAGATCTTCTTTAATCTCTTCAACATTTTCAACTTTCCTTGCTTCTGAAGATGCTTCATGAGGTTTCGCTCTTTCTTGTAATGAATTGAATTCAGTTTGTGTTATGTTGAATCCAAGACCAGTAGTGTCGCCTTTATGCTTTTGTGCATTAAGTTGAGATTGAAGTGAATCAGAACTTGTGTGCAGTTTATCAATCTTATCCTTTGCTTCTGTTAATTCAGATTCCAACTTCTTTTTTATGTTTTCCAATTCCAAAAATTTCATGTTTGCTTTCAAGAGTTCATCATCTAGTTGCTTGCTTTCAAGAGTTCATCATCTAGTTGTTTGCTTTCTTTGATCTTTTCTTCAATAGCAATTTAGCTGTTTGTAAGTTGTTCATCCAGATTTTCAACTTTATCTTTCAGAGACATATTCTCTTCATTGAGCTTTTTGACCATTTTCCCTAAATCACTTGTAGAACAATCTTTCAAATATTTTCTTAATTTCTTGATAAGCGTTTGTGATCCATCAACTTTCAGTCTGAGTTCTTCATTTTCTTTTTCGGATCTATCAAGATCTTCAAGAGTTGCTTCAAGATTCTTTTTCAAATGTTTTGCTTTTGCTGAGTCCATGATCACCTCAAGTGGTTAAACTTATTTTCTGAGGACCAGAGCTCTGATACCAATTGTTAGAAACACTGAGAGGGGGGGTGAATCAGTGTTTGTCAATTAATTACTTTTCAGCTACTTAAACATAAATCAAACATACATAGAATGAAGCATAACAAGAGAACTCATAACACATGATATGATTACAGGGAAACCTTGATCAGAGGAAAACCCCGGTGGGAATTAGTACCCACAAATATTTTACTAAGTATAATGAACTTGTGAGAGTTCCTTTGCCCTGTTAGAAGCAGTCTTTATAATATGAGTACAATGACCTGGTTAAAGGTCTGACCCTGTTAGGAGTCTTTTACAGAACCCTGTTAAAGGTATATGGCTCACTGCCCAATAAGATGAAGGCTACAACCTTCTGAAAGATGATATGCATTATATCAAAATGAACTGTTGTGATGACACTGTTGTCTGATCAATTCTGTGTATGCACGAATTCTCTTACTCACTTAAAGAGCTATATCATATACTGACTTCATTGTACTGTCCCTCTGTATCTTCCTCTTGCATAATAATCGACGAATGTAACATATCTTTACATTACATACTTATATCTTCAAATCTGAATAGGCGCGACTCAAAACAAAACACTAGTCGGCCCTAAAACAAAATATACAACGCTTTAGAACAAGTCGGCTCAAGCGTGTTTACTACAATGTTAATTACATCATCACAATCATATAACCAAAGGCGCTTAGCCATTACATTATAAAATAACACACGCTGATCAAAACACTTAGTCGGCTTCCATGCTCTGTCTCTTGGACTGTTGGTCTATTGATTTGCCTGTAACTTTGTTGTACTGTAGTTCCATAGTATGTGTGTCTGTATGTAGCATGTACACATATCATACAACTTATATCTGAATGCGCATAAGCTGAATCGATCTCTCGCACGTGTGCTGATGTGTTGATTGCTGAGTATCTCTATCTGCCCTATTTTCCTTAGTCATTTTGTCCTTCATGACAGAAACTAAACATGACTTTGTTGCCATGATGACAACAGAAAATGAGTCATGCATCCTCAGGTCGTCAACTTGCCAACAGGAAAATCTTCTTAGGCTCCTAATAGACTTAGCTCATCCTCTCTCCTCAGTAACACTCAGACCCTCTACATCCAAGACACCACTTCCATAGGGAGATGTAGACGTGCTTAGGGTAATCAAGAGAAAAGTGATGGTTGTTGATGAATACATAGCCGAACAAATTGGACCAGTATGGAGCTTCATGTTCGAGACCCTCCCCAATTTATTCAGAGCGCACAACACAGTGAATAAACTGAAGGTTTCCATCCCACAACGGCAAGAAGAGATAGAAAAATATGAGGGGTGGAGGGATGACCTGGAAGAAATTTTGAACTTTGGGAAGGAAGGTTTAGCAGAGATAGACATATTAGGAGAACCCTATGGCTTCCCAAAGACCTAGTACTCCAGACTTGCATCCAAAATTGAAATGAGTAAGCAACTAGTAAAGGTCCTAGAGGAACACATTTTTGTGGTCCAAGCCCCCGTGGATCAATATTTATTATTCATTAAAGAGATTACTTTGGCTAATCCATTAAGCCTCAGGACTTATCCTCCCATTGATTCTATATTGATAAAATTTGATGAGGTAGTCGATGCACAATTCTGGCCCTCCAGAGATTTTGATAGCACAGTAATGGTGCGACTCTCTCAGCTAGTCCTTAGGTCCCACGAAACTGCTAGGGAAGCTTCAGAGTTAAGAGAAAAGACAGAGGATGCAAATGACCATCTCAAGAATGTCGTTAGCCGTCAGGATTGTCTAAAAGATATAAATGAAGAGGGTGTGTTGCAGATTTTGGAGGCTTACCAAAAGCTTAAGGATCAATAAGTCATTTTGGCACCAGGAATTTCTCTTCCTTAGGGTTTATTGATATGTTCTTTATTCTTTGAGCTCATGCTCCCGGAGTCTGAAAATATGGGTTCCAATTTTGTATTCTTTATGGTGATTCACATTGATGATCTCCCCGGAGCCAACCGGTCATCCTCAAGGACTTATTTCTAGTCTTGTCAGAGCTAGGACAAGTACACTGTAGCCTGATGGCGATAGAAGAAGGATGGATAACTGCAGACAGATTCTAGCCCCCGAGGCGTTGATTCAACATTTAATACATGGCGTACAGAGATGGTACTTAGAGACAAGGGGCTGAAAGGGAAATTATTGGGTGTATGGCTTAGGGTACTTGGATTGCAATGTCACGTCCACAAGTACGAGGTTGCTTTTCCCGATGATGGATTTTCTATATCTTTCTTCTTTCATCTTCTTTCGTCTCTCTTTTCTTCGCAAATGATTGTATATGATAAGGTGATTGTGACAACGTGGGTAGTACCCACTGTAAGTGTTGTAGCTGATGTACATAAGTAAGCTGTATAGGTTGGAGTCTCGATGTAGATAATCGTGTCTATAAATAACAAGTCTGACGCCATTCCAAGGGTCAGCAAAATTCATGATTTTTTTGTCCATAGTGATTACTATATTTATGATTTTGATTTAGTTGTTCCGCTTAGTTTTGGTATATTAATGCTCCCATAGAGCCATGAATGTAACTATGAGTGATGTTGGACTCAAGAGGTTAATAAAGGAATGAGAAATCTCTCTTGGTGCTATACTTCGTGTCATTTATGGTTCCAAAATTAACGATTACCCTTTCATGTTGTATGCTTCTGTATGTCCTCTGCTCCAATTCTTTTACTGATTAGATGAACTATTTTATTCTGCTACTAACGTATGGTTGATTGGTGATCATGTATACATTTGGTATTCATTGTTAGTTCATTATCTGGAGTTTTGTTGATGTTCGGGAACTCACAATATGACTATAGATAAATGCTTACTCTAACTTTGGTCTGGCTTTTTTTTTTCTTTGTTAAAGAGTACATGTGCTTGTAGGAAATCCCACCCTTATCAAGTTCCCAGAGTTCGACGAGTTGAAACCAGTAGGTCCCTTAACATAAACAGTCACTTGTCCAACTACATTATCCTTGCACCATCATGACCTGACTACCAGGAGCTTGGAGGATAGGAGAGCCCGCTCTCCGGTAAACCTCTTTAGGCAAAGTTGGTCGGTAATCTGGTACCCGGTGACAATTCTCTCCCTGTTGGCGAGGCCATCAAAAAGTACCATCAACAGAAAGTGGCACTAGAAGGAAGGCATGAGCTCGTGCTCTCCGAAAAAGTTTGAGACCACACCTCCAGAAGGTTCCCCAAGCAATAGTTTTAGAGGCCAATCTTTCCATAGGTTAGGTTCGTTTTCACCTTGGCATTTTGAAAGAATCCTTCAATCGACCCAAAACCCCAGAGAGTTTGCTGAACTCGGACCTCCTGTCTGAGGAAAAAGAAAACATATGAAAAAAAATCCTTCGATATATGTATCTAGGCCCACAAATTCTTAGAGTAGCCCAGTTTCTCGAACCATCCAAGGGACATACACAACCATTCAAAATCAAACAATCATAATCGTCAATTGTGAATTAGTCAACTGGTGAAGTTCAATGGTTCTCATTGAGCCCACCAGGGTTCAAATCTTGTGAAGACATTTGATAAGGGATGAGGCTGGGATCGTGCCATGGGCGAATTTAGCGGAATGGATACCCCTTAGCCCTTGGCTCTCAGCCAAAGAGAATGAACTATTATCAAAAAAAAAAAAAAATCCTAATGACTATGTAATTTAACAACACCGGATCCCCAATGGGACAACTTCCTAACACAAAAAATGATCTCCCTCCACATCCAGAGAAGATATGTCTAAAATATGAACACCTGCAAGCTTACAAGGATGCCATGGAAAGGGATCGTATCCAACATGAAGATGTAGTGAGTAGGATTTTCCTGTTATCCCTCATGGAAAGTGAGTTGAATTGGTACGTGAACTTGTCCACCAACTCCATCAATAGTTGGCGGGATATGGAAGAAGCCTTCTTGGCAGCATTTCACGTTCATATGGACGACGCTTGGTCTCATAGCCAATTTATTTCTATCAAAAAGGAACCTGATGAACCCTTGGAAACCTTCAACCACGGACCCTAAAGTGATGTATAGGTCCTTTTATCCCCTCCAATGAGGTGACTATCTAGACATACCTTAATTCTCTAGACCCTTTCATCGCAACTTTGCTCTGGAGGACCACTATTGCTAATGAGCGAGATACCTTGGTGAAGGTTTACAACTTCACCTTGGAACTATCTTGAAACCTGAGAAAGGCTCCCGACAACATCAAGAAAGGCGTGTCATACACTATGCAGCCTAGGGGAAGTACCTACACAGGTGGGTATAATCCTAACGTTTCCATGGGTGCCCCTACGATGAACCCAACACCTTGATATGTCTACCCCCCCCCCCACGCTCCTCTATTTTTGAAGTATACACCCTTGGAAAAACCACATCAATCAACGTCTCAACCCTTTGGAGTGCCCTTTTTCCGGGCATCTATATCCAGAGAATTACCTCCCACAGCTCCAACTGTTGTTGCAAACCCACCACCTCAATCATCGATTTAAGACCCAACAACCCAGTTGTCCGCTGAGGTTGAATCCCTCCAGCGACTTGTGTCCTAGCTCACTATGGACATGGGACAACTAAAGATGGGACCCCCAAAGTCCCATAACTCAAACTCCTCTCAACAAGGAAATGTCTTCTCAGGACAACAAAGTTCTAACAACTCTGGACCCTAGAATTTTCATAGGAACAATGGTCCAAACAATGTTCGACTGAATAACTAGAAATGGAACAACTCGCCAAACAACGGGGGCGTAGCCCCGAATCAATCTGGCACTCAAGGAAGTGTGGTTCCTAGTCACTCTGCATAGCTTGTCGAATTCCACCCATTGACTTCATGGTACCGACTTCACAAAACTGGTTCACATTCTGAGGTAGATTGCGTCACCCTAGAGAATATCATTTAGATCTCCCAGTTGGATAGGAAACATGTCAACCCAACTCCTTCGGAACCTTCAGTCAATCCCCACCACTCTTCTTTTACTTGCAAAATTGTCTTCTTCAAAGCAGTCAAAGAAGACGATGAAGAACCCAACCTACAGGGCTTCTTCATTGATTCCATCCCCGCCTTTGATGCCAACACTTTCACCAACTCTCAGGCTACCTATCATACCCAGAGCCAAGTCAACAAATACCCCTTCACGATGTTGACTCCGCAGAAAAATACCAATATCCCTCCAGATCCCTTTGCAAATGTTAATCCTCTCCCTCTAAAGGGGCCCGCCCCCAATCATACCCAAGATTTCACAGGAAAAGGTCAATCGGTCCCAAAGGGACGGTTCGATATCACGAACGTGATGGAAAACACCACTACCTCTATGACCTTGATGGAGGTATTGTTAAGTTTCCCTGAGAAAAGGAAAGCCCTCTTCTAACATCTAGAAAATATTGAACCACAAAATCTCCCACCAAAGATTGTCACCTTTGACGATGCTAATGCGGCTGTGTTTTAGGGAAATACTGAGGACCCTCCTTTCTTTCTCAGTCTCAAAATCTATGCTAAAACTTTGCACAACTGTCTAGTAGATTCAGGAGCTCCGAGCAATGTCATGCCCCTGTCCATCAGTAAGAAGCTTAGATTAGTTCAAGCACCGTCCAAGGGAAGGATGATTCAATTGGAAAAGACTGATATCAAGATGATAGGTAAATTGAAGAACATCCAGATACAACTCATTTAGGAGCCTCGGGTGTCCAGTATCATTGACATCCAAGTGGTCGATATCCCCAAAACTTGTGGGATGATTTTAAGTCAGAATTGGTCCAAGGCCCTAAACGGGTATATCTCAACCGACCTCTCCCACTTGTGGCTCCCTTGGAGAGGGGAAGAAAACTAGATCAAGGTGGATAGAGAACCCTGGATGAAACAAGCCATCACTGACTATGGTCAGGTGAGTGAGGTAGCATTCACTATAGTAGAAAGTGGCCTATACATGGCTAAAACAATCTTGACCTTGCACTTTTTTCTAGGCGGAATGTTCATTGATGAGGACCATGTCGTCACTCAGAGAATCCACGACCTCATTGTGAGGTTGAAACATGACATCAGCCTTCAAGGTGAGAACACATCCTTGGCCACCATCCTGTCTGATACATGGTGTCAAGTGCATTGCCAAAAATAATCTGAATTGGAGTGCCAACCTTATGTTGATGTCGCCAATATGTGCCTCTCAAATTTCCAAAAAAATAAATGCAAAGAAGAAACCATGGCGCAATGTAGTTCACCCACATACGTAACTGAAGGAATGCTCATTGAGGAATCCCTCGTGAAAAATCCTCTAGATATCGAGGCTTCTATCCCAAAGGACATGTCGGAACCTCCCCCCATCACCAAACAAATACTATACACTCCCCAACCTTCCCAACCTCACTACATTGACAATGACTTATGGATCCGAAAGTTTGACAGATCCCGATCACAGCAAGGTTGCAGAGCTGGGGTGGAATTGATTAAATCTTGAGGAAAGTCTTTCCTTGCTTCCTAATGATTGTAATTTGACTGCACAAACAATGTCACATAATACAAGGCCCTAATCCTCGGCTTCTTATTCACGTTAAGAAAGGGAGTCACCTGCCTCCGGGCAATGGGTGATTCAGAGTTAATAGTCAAGCAGATCCGGAGCCAAAACACATATCATGATAAATGATTAGCAACCTATCGCAACAGAGCATGGATTTTGATAGAGGACTTTGATGCCTTCAGTATCGAGGTGATTCCCCGAAAAAGGAACTATGTTCTCGATGCCCTTGTGGTGTCTTCCAACACCTTGGAACCCATAGTGGGTTCCTGACTCTGGAATTTTTCTGTAGAGATGGTCCCCACACACTCTGTCCCTAACAATATAACCCACTTCCAAGTCTTTGAAGATAATAAACATATCCTTTCCTTCATGGAAAATGTTAGTATTTTTGAGGATCAAATTATGGAAGAAGAAGAACACAATGATAAAGGACAAGGTGGAAATAAATACGGGATCCTGGACTTACCCACTAAAGCCATTTCTAAGGAGATGGTGGCCCTATAATGGATCTTTGATTCAGATCCCAAGGTTAGAGACAAAGTCCATCTATCTTCTGAAGGGGAGAAATATGAGAAGGTTAATATCAAGATAAACGTCGAAGAAAAATGCATTTATATAGGTGCCTCTTGTTCCCCGGAGGAAAATGAGAAGATCCTTGCAGTCCTTCGGGATTATATTGATGTGATCCCCTGGGGATATGACGACCTTAAAATGTATGACACATCTATCATGACATAAAAAAATCCCCTTGAAGCTCAATGCCAAACCGTTTAGACAAAAGCAATAGCCTATTAACCCCTTGATTGAACCCCTGATTTATCAGGAGCTTTAGAAATTACTATCTGCCTGAATCATCTTCCCTTTCCGACATACCACATGGGTACCCAATTTAGTCCCAGTCCAGAAGAAGAATGGGGAAATTTGAATGTGCGTAGACTTCTAGAACCTAAACAAAGCCTCAAAAAAGATAACCACCCTTTTCCCTCACTGGATAAGATACTCTAGATTTAAAACGGCTCGCAAATGATGTCCTTCCTAGATGGATACTTCGGGTATAACCAGGTCATGGTTAAGTTTGAAGATAGTATCAAAACCGCGTTCACCACCAAGTGGGGAACATTTTCTTAAAAAATAATGTCATTTGGCCAAATTAATGTCGGGGCCACATTTCAAAAGCCCATGGATATCACCATCAAAGGGTAAGTTAATAAGTGCATAATCATCTACATGGATGATTTAATAGTGTTTTCCCAAGATAGGTGTGATCACCCCGCTCGCCTCACCAAGATCTGCAAGAGATGTCGCTGGTTCAACATTTCCCTTAACCCTAAGAAGTGCATATTCAGGGTCATGGAAGGGAAATTGCTAGGACATATCGTCTTTGAGAAGGGAATATCCATTGACCCTGAGAGAGTAGAGGCATTGCTAAATCTGTGGATGCTCGATAGCAAGAAAGAGATGTGATCTTTCATTGGGAATATTAATTTTGTCTAACCCTTCATCACGGGATTTTCGCAAGTTGTAAACCTATGAATGATATGATGAAGAAGGATGCAAAGATCGAATTGAGTACAAAAGCAAAGGAATCATTTTCTCAAATCAAACAGGCTATCACGAGGCACCAGTCTTGGCAAGTCTAGACTACTCCCTCCCATTCTACATATATTCTTTCACCTCTATCCACTCTGTTACTGCAGTATTAACCCAAAAGGTTGAAGGAGAAGAATGACCTATTACATTCATGAGTTCTCCCTTCAAGAATGCCAAAGTGCAGTACTCTCCTCTTGAAAAATAGGATTTTTCCCTTGTCTAGACAGTAAATAAATTCAAGCATTATATCCTCTGAAGCAAGGTGCGCGTTGTCCTCCTAGACCAAGTCATTAAATCTTTATTAATGCAAAGTCAGTTGGGAGAACATCGGGGGAAATGGATGGTTATCCTCTAGGAATTTGACCTTGAAATGCATCCCATGAAGCTAGTCCGAGGAAAAGGACTATATAAATCCATGGTTGAAATGAGCCCACAAATTGAGTTCTAGACATACACCGCGGAGTCCCTTACTGAAGATCCTTGGTATGTCATTTTGGTATACCTTGTGTTCCATAATCGGTGCCCTGAAGGATTCCCTTCCAACAAATATTGGGCGCTTAGGCTGAAAAGTACACACTTTATGATAATAAAAAATGGAACACTTTTTCATGGGAATTATGAAGGTATTTACCTTCGATGTCTTGATAGAGAACAAACTACAAAGATGATAGAAGAGTTTCACGGACATTTTGGAACCGGGCATGGCTCAACTAACGCCATCGCCAGCCAAATTCTCCAGGCTGAATATTATTGGCCCTGTCTCTTTAAAGATGTTCACACACATGTTAGGAAGTGCCACACCTGTCAAATCGCTGCCTCCCAGGAGTGGAATCCAACAATGCCCCTCCAACCCATCTTTGAAGTTAGACCCTTCACCAAATGGGCATTTGATTTTATCGAAGAAATGAACCCAAACTCATCCGCTAATCACCGATACATCTTGACTGGTACAGATTATTGTGCTTGGTGATCCAAAGCCATACCATGCAAAAATAACACAGCGGATGTGGTAATCAGTTTTATTGAGGAAAACATAGTCACTAGATTTGTAATTCCCTTCACCCTTGTGTAATAATGGTCCATCATTTTCCTCATCCCAGCTTTTAAAGTGGGCTTATCACAGGAACATTACCCTTAAGTTCTCTATTAATTACTATCCATAGGGTAATGGAGTAGTAGAGTCTACCAACAAAAACCTCTTGTTGGTAATCAAACACTTGCTCGAGAAGAACCCCTGGTATTGGCACCAAAATCTTTGATTTCCCCTCTAGGAAGATCGTATCTGAGTCAAGTTCGCCTTGGTAACTTCTCCCTTCCATTTGGTCTATGGCCAAAATATGGTATTCCCGGTATACCTGTAGATCTTGGTCTTATAGTTCATGCAAGAGTTCAACATGCAAGATAACATTGTGGAGGTTTGCCTCCTCAACCTGATATGTGTCGAAGAACAAAGAGACAGTGCCCTCGAGCATTTTGCGAGACATCAGGTAGTGGTCAAACGCTAGTTTGACAAGAGATCTCAATACAAGGCTTTTTGGACTTCATACTTGCTCCTTTTGTGGGATAAGGCCAGGGAAAATAAAGGGAAGCATACTAAATTCCAAAGGCTCTGGCTTGGGCCATATGAGATATCCGAGCTCTGTGGGGCTAACGCATTTCGCCTCAGTTCTTTGACAGGAGAAGATGTTCTATTGTCCATCAATGGACAATTCCTCAAACACTATTTCAAATGAGGTAAGGGAAGGACCTCCCTCCCTTTTGATTTGTATCATTTGTATAGTTGACTTGTAAATAGTGTCAGCGCTCCTTGTCAATGCATTTTCCTTGTAAATAGTTTCAGGTTTTCAACACATGTAAGTAGTTGTGGTTTTTTTCTGTTTCTTTCATCTTGTTGCAGACTGTGACATTTTTTTACCTTTCTAAAGGCGTGAATTCTTCGCATAATGGATTGTAGTATATTGGGAGACTCGCCTCACACATTTTTGCAGTCCTAAATTTGTTTCTCAAACGACAGATAGTCCTCCCGTCACTTGGGAAAACCTTTTATAAGTGCGACGGAAGGTAAGGGTTAGTCTTCATCGGATCTGGACAATGCTTGTACTCAATGCCAGATAAATAAAAAAATAGTTGACTAAGTCAACAATATAAGGGACGAGCAAACATGAAACATTCTGAGGATAGAGCGATTATACTCTGAAATGGATTATGCCTAAAAAGATTAAAATGTATCCCATGTCGGGAATTCTCTTCTCACTCAAGAAAGAAAAATGGATGGTCAGGTGAAAGAAGTATTGTCGTAGTAACAAGTTAAGCTTGAAGACTCCGGTGAAAGGAGTAACTCCTTCACCATACCCCCCAC
>MU228440.1:222965-261269 GCA_018584345.1 Thuja plicata
CAAAAAAAAAAAAAAAGAATGAAGGGAAAGTCTGAGGAGAAGGTAAAACCCTGGAACTTGAGGTTATACAATGTGTATTGCATCGTCCATTTGACTGAGCTAGTATGATTTCTATGTTTCTCCCAGAAGCTATCAGATGCCCTTCCCCTTCCTAATCACACACTTCACAACTTGGCAAGAGTGAACACCTGAATCATGGTGCGTTTGATTTTTCAACACCCTAAGTTGTACTGACAAAACTACACCAGATGATGATGAGACCTTGGTTTACTCTAAGGATAGATTCTGGAGTTCTCAAATGCACGAGGCATTTGTCCCAGTGAGTCACCATTTGTTATGCCCTACACACCCGTCCTAACATTTTGTTGGAAAAATGTTGGGTCCCCCTTCTTTATATTTCTCTTTTGTTTGTTTTGGCCATGCCCCCTTTGTTTTCTATTTGTGTGCCTCTGGGATTTGGATCCCAAAGTGTTTTCCCCTTATGTTCGCCGCGTTTTGGACTTTGGGGATTTGATGTCGTCGCTTCTACCTTCTTTTGAGGAAGTGCCCTCAAATGCCCTGAGGTTGAAACTTCGGTAGCCTGCCTCATTCTCAGAATGATAATTGGCAATTAATATGCTCCTTTTAGGCATTATAAAATATCATTTACCCTGTCACATTCACACTTACCTCTAAGCGAAGTGACTGCGAATTAGAGAAAAATACTTCCTAAGCTAAGGTATCATCAAACTGTAAAATTGTGCAAGCGTTATGTCTTTGAGGCTTTGGCGGTGAGCAGTAATAGAGTGAACAGTTCTCAAGCTTCCCTTCCTAGCATTCTATGTTTTACGGTAGGCTCTTTTGGCCCTCTGGTTTTGTTTTGTTTTGTTTTGGTTTTGGTTTGCATCTATTTTTGGTTTGCTTTCTTTTGAATTGTTGTTCATTTTCTTTTCGTGTGGTAAGAGTTTGGCCCCTTTTGTTGAATGTATTATTCCTCCCTGGGCTTGGTTGTTGGTCCCTTCACCCTTGGCACAACCCTTCATGGCTGGTCTTTCTTGGGGATTGGGGTAGTTTATAGCTCTAATGTACATTTTTGTAAATTATGTGTTTGTTTTTGTAAATTATGTAAATGTTGTAAGTCCGTGTTCTTGTAAATGCTATAGAGCTCTATAAATTTTGTACATTCTGTGAGTTTATCTGAAAGTGTGTATATATGGTCATTAGAAGCTCCATGTATGTCTTGTATAATTGTACATACGGTAGTTGTATATTCTTACTGCATTGCAAAAACCATATGAATTCGCAGGTGGCTCGTAGTGTGAGTTCCTATAAATAGGGTCTCAGAAGTGTCTTCTTTGAAATTATTTGCGAGGTCTCGCGACCATGGTTTCCTAATAAAATGTTGCAGACTTCTATTCACATTGGCAACCGGTTCTGGATCCCAAGCGGTGGAACAATCCAAGGCCCAGGGAAAACAGAAGGTCGACGAGTCTTCCCAGATGTCAGACCCCACTCCAGACCCCCTGATGGGACAGTTGGATGCACAATTGGTAAAATCCTAGAAGTTATTGGAATTGGAAAACTCTCAAGTAACATTTGGTCTTGGAGCTACCTCGATGAGCTCCCTGCCCCTACCAAGTGTGTCTCCCTCTATGGTTGCCCCATTTGGCATGCCATGCAGTGAAGACATTGGGGAAGAGCTAGCAGTTGCGGCTGTTGGAGCACCGGTCTAGAGAAGAAAGAAATAGAAAGCGGATAGGTTCCCTCTGAACAGAGACCTGAGTCCAAAACCCATAGAGGTGACTGAGATCCAAGAGATCCCTTTCTCCTCCTCCGATAAAGATGATGTTCCAGAGGATCCCCCAGAGATTTACTAGATAAACGTTGATAAATTCTTCCAGATCGAAGATTTGGGGAGTCTGCATGCCTTCGCGAAGGAGGTGACCAAAGAGATAATGCAGGAGCATGATACAAGTACCCTTTGGGAGGAATTAAAAAAGGAAGAAGACACACAGGAGATGGCCAAAGAACATGAGGAAGAACTCCAGCAGAAGGAAGCCGAGAGAAAGGTCGAAGAAGAAAGAGAACATGAGAATAAGCGAACTGAAGAGCAATTATCTGCTTCTAGGGAAACCAGACCTACGTGAACAACCATACCCCCCGATGCTACGCTCCAAGTCCCGATGGGCAGCCAAGGTCAATCACCTCCCTCGGACACGTAAAGAGATGACATCATCCTAGAACCTCAGCAAAAGACCCAAAATGAGAAGGTTCATCTGCCCCCACCTCTTGGCCTGCCCTCAGAAAATATTCTAGAAGATGATGCAGAGGTAGATGAAGAAAATATAGGCAATGATCTCGGAAAAGATGCTAAAGATATCACGATGGAGGAGCCTAAACGGAACCCTGGGGACACTTCAAGTTCGGGGATAATAGTGGGCGGAACACAAGGACCACCGCCATGATTGGTGGAATCTCAAAGGAGAAAAGCCTTGACAGAAATAACGGCCCCATTATCACTGGACGAGATGTTGGCCAAAGGCCAAGCAATAAAGAAGCCTAAAAAGGCTTGCACACTCCACACCACACAGAGGGATTCAGATGGGAACGTGGTGGCAGTAGTGGCAGCCCCACCGACATATAAAGATGAATCTGAGGTAGCTTCGAGGGATTACATAATCAAGGAGGTTCCCCTTGGAAAAAGAGACCAAAAAGGAGAGTTGGATCTCTTAGATGAAGCAAAGCAGTTGTACACACGCGATACAAGAAGGAATCCCAGAAAGAAAAGAATCTCCAACCAGTGAAGACAAATCTTCTCGAGCTCCCAACAGAGTTAGCTCGTCCTCTCTCCTCAGTAGCGCCCGAACCCTCTACATCCAGGACGTCACTTCCATAGGGTGATGTAGACTCACTTAGGGTAATGAAGAGAAAAGTGCTAGCTGTTGATGAATGGATAGCCAAACAAATTGGAGTAGTAAGGAGCTTCATGTTCGAGACCCTCCCCGATTTCTTCAAAGTGCACAACAGAATGAATAAAACGAAGGTTGTCATCCCACAGTGGCAGGAAGAGACAGAAAAATATGAGGGGTGGAGGGATGACCTAGAAGAAATTTTGAACCTCGGGGAGGAAAGTTTAGTGGAGACAGACATCTTAGGAGAAGAGCCCTATGGGTTCGCGAAGACCCAGTACTCTAGACTAGCATTCAGAATAGAAATGAGAAATCAATTAGTAATGGTCCTAGAGGAACACCTTTTGTAGGTCTGGACCCCCATGGACCAGTATTCATTATTCATTAAAGATATTACTTTGGCTGATTTATTGAGCCCCAAGACTTATACTCCCATTGATTTTAAATTGATAAAATTTGATGAGGTAGTTGATGCACAATCCCGGCCCTCCGGAGATTTTGATAGAACAGTAATGACGCGACTCTCCCAGCTAGTGCTTAGGTCGCACAACGCCGCCAAGGTGGCTTTGGAGTTAAGGGAAAAGACGGAGGATGCAAATGATCATCTCAAGAATGTTGTCAGTTGACGGGATTCTCTAAAAGATATAAATGAAGAGGGTGTGTTGCAAATTTTGGAGGCTTACCAAAAGTTTAAGGACCAATAATTCCTTCCGTCTCTGGGAATTTCTCTTCCTGGGGTCTATTGATAAGTTCTTTATTCTTTGAACACAAGCTCCTAGAGTCTGGAATTAGAGCTTCCAATTTTGTATTCTTTACGATGATCTGTGTTAATGATCTCCCTAGAGCCAACCTGTCATCGTCCAGGACTTATTGCCAATCTTATCAGAGGTGGGGAAAGTACATTATAGACCGATGGAAACATAAGAAGGATGGATAGCTGCAGACACTTTCCGGCCCCCAAGGGGCCGATTCAACATTTAATACCTAGCATACAGAGATAGTACTTAGAGACAAGGGGTTGAGAGAGCATTTATTGGGCGTATGGGTTTTAGGGTACCCAGGTTGCACAGTCACCTCCACAAGTATGAGGGTGATCTACCTGACGATGGGTTTTTGGATATTTCTTCTTCCATCTTCTTTCTTCTCTGTTTTCTTCTCAAATGATTGTATATAATAAGGTGATTGTGACAGTGCGGGTAGTACCGGCTGTAAGTGTTGTAGTTGATGTACGTAAGTAGGTTGTATAGGTTGGAGTATCGATGTAGATAATTGTGTCTATAAATAACAAGTCTGACGCTATTCCAAGGCTCAGCAAAATTGAGGATTTTGTTGTCCATAATGATTGTTATCTTTGTGCTTTTGATTTAGTTGTTCTGCTCAGTTTTAGTAGATTAATGCTCCTTTGGAGCCATGAATGTAACTACTAGTGATGTTGGACTCAAGAGGTTAATAAAGGAATGAGAAATCTCTCTTGGTGCTATACTTCACAGTTTTTCTAGTTCTGGAATTAATGAATACCCCTTCATGTTTTATGCTTCCTTATGTCCTCTGCTCCAGTTCTTTTACTGATTAGATGAAGTATTTTATTCTTCTACTGACGTTTGTTTGATTGATGATCATATATACATTCGGTATTCGTTGTTAGTTCTTTATCTGGAGTTTTGTTGATGTTTTGGAAGTCACAAAATGACTATAGATAGATGCTTACTCTAACTTTGGCCTGCATTTTTATTTTATCTTCTTTGTTAAAGATTAAACGTGCTTGCAAGAAATCCCACCTTTATCAAGTTCCTAGAGTTCGATGAGTTGAAACCAGCATACCCCTTAACATAAATAGTCACTTGTCCAACTATGTTATCCTACACCATCGTGACCCGACTACCAGGTACTTGGAGGCTAGGAGATCCCACTCTCTTGTAAACCTCTTCAATTGAAGTTGATTGGTACTACAGTAACCGGTGACAACTCTCTCCCTATTGGCGAGGTCGTCAAAAGGTCTCATCAACAGAAGTAATAAATAATTGTCTAACCGAGCATACCAAGCTCTAGGAGCTTGTTTCAGACCATACAATGCCTTCTTCAATCTGCAAACCATATCTCTATCATCTGACAAAGAAAAAATATCAGGTTTCTCAATATAGACTTCTTCTTCTAGATCATCATTCAGAAATGCAGACTTCACATCCATCTGATATACTTTAAAGTCTTTATGCGTTGCATAAGCAAGGAACAATCTCACTGCTTCTAATCTAGCAACATGGGAAAATGTTTCTTCAAAATATATTCATTCCTATTGTGAATAACCTTTACAAACCAATCTAGCCTTATCAATGCCTTCTTCATTCATTTTTTTCTTCTGAAAACCCATTTAGTACCATTCACATTTTTACCCTTAAGTCTAAGAACTACTTTCCAAGTGTTGTTTTTCTCTATCTGATCCAATTCTTCTTGCATTTCCTTAATCCAAGATTCATCTTTACATGCTTCATCAGTAGTCTTAGGTTCTACTTGTGAAATCAAACAAAGTTCTTTCCTAAGCTTTGATCTTGTCATCATGCTCTTATTAGCATTACCATTAATCTAATCTTTAGGATGATTTCTCTAAACATACATCGGAGTCTTAGTGGATTCAATCAAGCATACCTCAATTTCATTGTCAATCTCAGAATTTTTATTTTCTTCTTGTCTAGCAATAATCTCCCTATTTTTTGAAATTTGATCACACTCATGCATTCTTTCTTGAATCTAAAACCTTTCATTAATCTTCACATTTGCACTTTCAATTATTTTCCTTAGTCTTAAATTGAAACATCTGTAAGCTTTACATTTTGTAGAATATCCAAGGAAAAATCTTTCATCACTTCTAGCATCAAAATTTCCTATCTCATCATCCCTTTTGATGTAACACTTGCTACCAAATATTCTGAAATATTTCACAGTGGGAGTATGATTAAACCAAAGTTCATAAGGTGTCTTATTCATACCTTCTCTAATATGTACTCGATTCAAAGTGTAGACTGCAATATTGACTGCCTCTCTCCAATGCATATGTAGAACATTTCCTTCAAGCAGTATAGTCCTGGTAGCATCTAATATAGTCCTCTTTCTTCGCTCTGCAATCTCATTATGTTGTGGTTTTCTAGGAGCATGTGTCTGTCTGTATATCCCATGCTCTTTGCAGTAAGAATTGAACATATCAAATGTAAATTCTCCACCTCCGTCTGACCTTAAACATTTTATCTTCAAACCATATTCATTCTCAACTATTTCTTTGAAAACATTGAACTTATCAAATGCTTCAGATTTCTCTTTAAGAAATGGAACCCACATCATCCTAGAATAGTCATCAACAAGGAGTATAAATTACCTTTCACCATAGTAAGATCCTGTTCTTGTAGGACCACAGAGATCTGTATGTACCAAATCCAACTTCTCTTTCACTGAAAATGATTTTCTCTTAAAGATGCTCTTCATTTATTTTCCCATTACACACTTCTCTACACACAGTGTCGGTAGGCTTCACAATTTTTGGCAAATCTCTGACTGTATTAATGTTACTAGCCTTTACAATATTATCAAAATTTATGTGACAAAACCTTCTATGCCATAACCAACTGTCATATACCTATGCAACAAAATAGGTTGCCTCAGTATTATTCAGCTCAAACACATTACCTCTTGATTTAGTACTTGATGCGATCAATTTTCCATATTGGCCTCTAATAGCACATTTCCCATTAATGAACTGTAAGTGATATCCCTTTTCGACAAGTTGTCCAACACTCAACAAATTTGTGCTTAAGTCTATCAAAAAGTAAAACGTCATCAGTGTTAGTCTTCCCATCAAGAGATATTGAACCTACTCCAATGATCAACTTAGGAGTGTTATCTCCAAATCTGACTTGACCACCATCATATTTACTCAATTTAACAAATTTATTTTTATAACCAGTCATATGATGTGAATATCCACTATCAATGAGCCATTCTAATTTCTTTTCAACATGTGAAACTAGGGCTTCTTCTTCATGAAAAGGCTCATCATCTTTAATAGAAATAAATCCAATTACATCATCATCCACAATATCATCATCATACACACATTCACTAGCATAGTAGCGTTCCTTATCTTTTGAGTAATCATGCCTATGAAACCTAGGCTTATACTTAGGAATCCTTGTAGGACATCTAGATGCAAAATGACCAATATTATTACATGAAAAACATTCCAGGGGTAACTTCCATTCAAATTTACCTCTATTTTTCCTTCTTGTTATTAGAGTCACAAGTTCGTCCACTTTCCTTTCTTCTTCTTGAATCTCTGCCAACTCATCAACATATTCTCCAAGCTCTTCATATCTATTTCTTCTGCTAGAGATTGCAAGGCTTGATAAGGTAATTTTTTCATTATGAACACTAGACTTGAATGCAAACTCTACTTTGGGTAAAGCATCATGCAACTATGCGGTCGCAAAGGTGGTTAGCTTAGAAATCAAGACTTCTTTGTTGAAATTGTTTTTCAGTGGTATGATCTCCTCTATTGCTTGCACTTTAGTGTTGTAAACAGGTGTCAAAGATCTAAGAATGTTTGCGGTAACTTAATCTTCAATACATGTGCCTCCTGAGTTTTTGATTCCAGTAATAGCCTCTGTAACCCTCTATACATATTCTTCGACAGTCTCATCATCTCACATCCTCAGAGTCTCAATTTTAGCCTTCCATTTCTATATTTTTTCTTTCTTAGTGGACTATTCTCCTTCATATAGAGCCTCTAGCCTCGTCCAGATCTTGTGAGCTGAATCAAGATCTTTAACCTCTGTAAATTCTGCCTCAGAGAACGCACTTATCATTTATTCCCTTGAAACCATATTGCAAGAAAATAATTTCTTTTCTTCTTCATTAGCATTCCCTCAATCATCTTCTTCCTTGAATTGTTCATCCTTCCTTGTAATAATTAGTAGTCAATTCCCAAAAAAATCAAATGAGCTCTCGTCTTGTTTTTCCAACTGTCAAAATTTTCAACATCAAATTTTGGACTCTCCTTCCTATTGTAAGCCATCTCATAATCTCCTCACGCAGTTAAGCTTTCTCTCAGAGGACCACAAGCTCTGATACAAATTGTTAGCAAAACTGAGGGGGGCGGGGGTGAATCATTTGTGTGCCCAATTATTTAAAACTTTAAACTCAAACACCAATTACTCAATGCAAATCATAACACAAGTATTTTTTGTCAAGGAAAACCCTTTTAAGGGAAAAACCCTTGTGGGAATTAGTACCCACAAATAATGTAGTAAGAGTATAATGTCCCTATTAGGAGATCCAGCCTTGTTAGGAGTTGAGTATTACATTTAGTAAAAATCTTTGTTGAAGGATGAACCCTGTTAGGGGTAATACAATGAGGCTCACTGCCCAAGCACACTATTCAAATGTGAAGGTTAAACCCACCTTCTGGATCCACTGTCTAAAAATAAAGTATAGAGATATACTTATAAAAATGAACTGACTAACATAAAATTTCTTTGCTTATAAAATTTCAATGAAGTGCATTACAACCATAATCACTTCTCTATATCAGCGGGATTTTCATCCACATCTTCTCATCATTTTTCCACACATTACAAAAACAAGAAATGACTTTCCTTTATACAAGTTACAACAAGCAAATAGGTCAGCCAGTTAAGACTTTCCCAATGCACAAATAAATGCATGGACCCTTGCTAAGATACCCATGGTACCTAAAACAAGTAAAAATTAAATATAAATCATCAATTACGCGCCAAGATCCACAATCCAAGCTCGCCATCCTCTAAACATGTTACACCACTGTAGTTGTCCATAAATAGGTCTCTCCAAGATCACAAGTCACAATTAGCGTTACCAAGAATCACAAATAACATTCTCCAAGATGTCTTCTTCCATGCCTCAAGCTTGCATAACATAACACATGCTCGCATTCAAGTTATCCCAAAAACACATGGACTAAATCTGTCATAATCCTCTATCACTGTTTTGAAGCTAGTCGTCACCAAAACAGCTATAACTCATGCAAATGACCACATACAATCCAAAAACCTTAGAAATAAGGTATACGTACCTGCTTATACTCAAATCCATTCTCGCATACTCTAAAACATCATACACTATCTGTACATCCCTGTCAGACCTGCCTGTTCCAGTCATAACCAGTCTGTCTGAGACTCTTGATGGAACCAACTGAATCATATATTGACATCAATGAAAAAATATGAATGTCAACACCTGAAATAGAAACAATTCCAACAGCTTGACCAAGGAAAAATTTATTGTAATTCAATAAAACACTATCCAGTGAAGAGGTGGATTCCCTTCTTAAAAAAATTAAGAATTGGAGGGTGGAATTAGTGTAGTCAAATGGAGCCTTAGGTGGACTAGTAATCGTATGAAATTTGGCCCTAGTATGCTTTGAACCTCTAGGGGTTGGGAAGCACCAGATGGGATGTAAGATAACAAGTCTTGCCACTAACTTAAAATTTGTATTGAATAATGTCGATGGTCCTTTGTCTTGCATCAATAAGAGGGAGTTGTGAGAAGAATTGGATACATTAATGATAAATCATCCATTTCCATACAAAATTATAGTAGGGAACTTTAATGCCATTTTACACAGGCAATACAAAATGAGAGGTATTTCCAGACCAAGAAAATCATAGAGGGATTTTGGAGATTGGTTTTCTAGGAATAAATTTCTAGAAATAGAATTAGGGAGTGATAGTTTCACATGGAATACCAAAAGAATGGGTTTCTACAATGTTGAAAAAAAAATGGATAGATTCCTTTTTGGGTGTGATCTATCAACCTTTTCTTTCACCCTCGAAGGAACAATTCTACCCTATTCCAGTTTGGTTTACTACCTTATAAGGTTGACAATTATGGGTGAGAAGAAACCACAAAGGTGTTTTGTTTGAATTTGAAAATATGTGGCTCAAGGATGAGATATTTTTCTAATCTAATATAAAGCTAGTGGAATGAGGAAAGGTTTGAAGGGCCAAAATTGTCTAGTTTTGTATGAGACACGGAACTTGTAAAACAAAGGCTCGTAGAATGGAACAAGGAGCACTTCGAGAATATATTTGTTGTCAAAAATCAGGTTGAGGACGAGCTTAGGAAGTTGGATGAGGAGGTTATTTAGATTTGTATGACACAAGAAAAGGTATTTGAGAGAAAAGGAACTCATGATGGACTTTGAGGATGTGTTGTCTAAGGAGAAACTATTTTGGAAACAAAAATCCAAAGAAACATGGATTGAGGTGGGTTACAAAAATATCACACACACACATATATCATGATGTCACTAATAAAAGCATTGAATTATTGAGGAAAAATGAGTGATTATGGATAGGCATTGATTTAGTATGGTTTTCATTGATGTCAACACACTATTGCATTTATGTCTAACATGCTTTTTGTGTAGTGGTGATCAGGATTTTTCTCCGTATATTTTCTATGTTGCAAATATGTTGGTGATATTTTGATATGTTGTTAAGTACAATTTTAAGTTGTTGGATTCAAGTTTTTATGGTTTGGAGTGCAATGCAATGAATTTGATATTTGTCTGAGTGTGACAATGACTAAAAATATTCTATCTATAAAATGTGTGCTTCACATTTCTCCACGTAATAGTTCCTAATGGTGCAATTTTGGAAATAAGCTATTAATTTCCTTAGCTTCATTCATTTTAGTTGGCTCAAGATTTTGGGTTTCTAAGATGTGGTTTCAAAGTTTGATGGTGTTTTAACTCTATGTTTTATCAACCTTAGGTGTTTACACTTCAATTACTTATCTCGGTGAATGCAAGAAGATATGTAACACGTACAATGCTATTTTTGGCACCAGTTAAGGCATATTGTGGTACGATTCTCATTCCTCCCCACCAAGGAAACATTTAGTGCCGACATAATTCAAATCTTTTTTGGTCCTTGCCTGGCTGAGAGTAGGAGACATCACAAATGTAAATTTTCTATAAATAAAGGATGAATCATTCAAGGATGGATGTAGCATATGTGTGTATTTGTGTTAAAGTTGTGCATGTATGTGCGATGAGGATGGATAAAAGAGGATTTGCCTCCTTGATTGCATAAGTTAAGTGTGAAGTGTGGTGTAGAGCAATGTGAACCTTAATGTGTTAGCTACCGGAGGCAGTGAGTTGAAATTGACTACAAATATTTTAGTTTTGTTGTGGTTGTATATTAATGGTTGATCTATTCTCTCTTATCCTTCTTTATATGGGAAGTGAGCCCACCAACAGTGAGCCTTCTTCAGGCCATAAGCCTTTATTTTGATCCACCTTAACTAGTGTTCATATATTTGAGAATAATCTTGTTTGTGGTTTTTCCCTTTACATGGTTTTCCATGTAAATCTGGTGTTTCATGTATTTATGATTGCTATGATTTTCATGATCACATCTTTCACTAATTAAAATTATAAAGTATTTTTTGTGGAACAGATTAAAGGTTTTTAAAGTTACAATTTGTGGACAACTAATTGACCCCTCCCTACAAGTTATAATTTGTGGCAAAGTATGAAATCCTATGGATGGAACAAGATGAAAATATAGCTACCTACTGATAGAAAATTGATGACGTGGTGAATGAGATCAAAAGTATTGGTGGCAATCTAGAAGAAGTGATATTGTGAAAAAGGTACTCAACACTCTTACCAAACCCTATAGTTCTAAAGTATATGCTATAGAAGAATCACAGAAAATTTAAATCAGTATACTAGAGAACAGTTGTATGGATCAGTACTTTCTTTTGAGATGAGAGAATTTGTTACTACAAACAAAGGGACAAAAACTACATTTAAGGCTACGAAATAAGGAAAGGATGAAGATTTAGACGAAGATTTTGATGAGATTGAGGCAAACTTTGTGAGAAGGATGAAGGAACTAGGAAATACAAAGGTAAGTTTCCCTTTAAATATTTCATCTATAGAAAGATAGGTCATAATGCTTATAGTTGGCCTGACAAAATTGCAAAGGACAGTTCAATTGGAAAGCCTATTATGTTAGAGAAGATGCTAGTATTTCTAATGATGCATATGATTATGAAAAAGATGATCAATGTTTGTTTTTGGCAATTAAAGGAGAATTTATTCTTACTAATCCTAACAAGTCTCCAAAAGTAAATACCAAGGTTGCACATACTATAACCTTTTTCTTTACATGTTAGCAGAGACAAAAATGAATGACTTAGTGATAGTGTATATTCAAATAGTATCACCAACAATAAAAGTAAGTTTGTAAAACTTGAAAAGTGTGATGGAGTTGTAGTTAGATTTGGAGGTGATCAAGAAGCTAGGATTGTTGGAATTGGTTCTATTAGTTTTGATGGAAAGCATAATACTAATAATGTATTCTATGTGAGGGGCTTGAATAATAATCTCTTAAGTGTTGGAAAGATGTGTGAAAATGGATATAACCTTGTTTTCAAGGAAGATGAATGCGAGATAAGAAAGAAATCCAAAACTATGATTACTGCTGAAAAAATAATATGGCAAAATATGTATTAGTTGAATTGCTAGTGGATACTTCTTATTATCTCATAGCAATGAGAATTGGCTATGGCATTGGAGGATGTGTCATATCACAAATTGATAAAGTTTAGTGCAATATAATATGTGAGATATTTTCCAAGGCTCACAAGGCATATCAACAATGTTTAAAGTGAGTATAAAGTTGGGAAACAAATAAGAAGAATTTTCAGAGGTAAGGAACAATTACTACCAAATGGTTGGAGTTGGTGCACATACACCTGTGCGGTCCTACCAGAATAAGGATTCAAAAAGGTGACATATACTTTATATTTTTAATTGATGATTACTCTAAAATTACATGGGTTAGTTTTCTAAGAGAGAAATTGGAAGCTTTAAGGAAATTTAAGCTATTCAAGGCTATGGTAGAAAATGAGGTAGATAGAAGAATCAAATGCTTAAGATATGATAGAGGAGGAGAATTTACCTCTAAATATTTGAACACTTCTTGTGAGAATTATGATATTAGGAGACATTATTTTCTCCTCGAACACCACAACAGAATGGTGTGGTTGAAAGAATAATCATATACTTTAGGAAGTTACTAGTACAATAATAAAGGAAGCCAATCTACAAAAAATATACTAGAAAGAAGCAACAATGATTGCAGTGTACGTACTAAAAGAAGTTGACATCTGGAAGAATCTTGGGAGGATATCTTATGAGGTATGGTACGGAATAACCCCTTGTGTAAAGTATTTCAAAGTTTTGGAAAGTTTGATTCTAGAACCGATGAAAGAATATTCCTTGGGTATTCCACTAAAAGAAAAGCTTACACATGCTACAAGAAAAGAATAAGAAGAATAGTTGAAAGTACAAACGTGAAAGTTGATGAAGACATTCCAAAGAACATGGAAATAGAAGTTGTAATTGAATCAAAAGAATCAATTGGCAAGCAAGAGGAAGAAAATAATGAAGAAAACGAAGAAAAAAAAGATGTTAAGGTTGCTTCAACAACTTCTCCTAAGACCTCCAGAAGAATTGCTCAAAAAATTAGATTATTGGCGATAAGAACAAAGGTGCCATTACAAGAAGAAAAGCTATTGAACAAGTCAATATATGCTTAATCTCACAGATTGAACCAAAGACTGTAAAAAGGGGTGTGCAATTATCCGAGTTGGATGAAAGCTATGAAAGAAGAACTAGATCAGATTATAAGGAATCAGACTTGAGAATTGGTCCCAAGACAAGTAGACAAAAATATTATTGAAACAAAATGGGCATGCTAGAACAAGCTGGATGAAGTACACATAGTAAGGAATAAGAATAGACTTGTATGAAAATGATACACGCAGGTGGAAGGAATTGAATTTGAGGAGAATTATTCTCTTGTAGAAAGAATAGAGGTCATTAGAATATTTTTGGCTTTTCCAGCACACAAGGACTTCGAGGTATATCAAATGGATGTTAAATCCGCATTTCTGAATGGAGAACTAAAGGAAGAAGTATAAATAGAAAAATTAGAAGACCTCAAGCTATTAGATGATCCAGACATGGTCTACAAGTTGAAGAAAGAATTATATGGGTTGAAGCAAACTCCCAGAGCTTGGTATGCAAGACTTAACAAGTATTTATTGAAGCAAGGATTTCAAAAAGGTACAATTGATAGTAATCTCTACTTTAAGGTTGAATCAAATGATATTCTGATTGTAGTTATGTATGTGGATGAGAATCTCTTTGGAGGAAATGATGGTAAGTGCAAGAAATTTGTTGATGAAATATAAAAATAGTTTGAGATGTTCATTATTGGGGAAGCAAATTTCATTATGGGCTTACAAGTTAATTAGAAAAATGAAGGTATCTTTATTTCATAATCAAAATATCTCAAATAGATGTTAAAGAAGTTTGGAATGGAAAGTGCTAAATCGGTATGCACTCCTATACTTATTGGTTGTAAGTTGAGTAAGGATGTTGAATCTCCTAAGGCCGATGAGAGCAAATATAGATCAATGATTGAAGGATTGTTATACCTAACTGCTACTAGATTGCATATCATGCATGTTGTTTGTCTTGTAGCCAGATTTAAACAAGATTCTAGAAAAACCCAAGTTTTTGGAGTTAACAAAAAATAGATACTTAAAGGAACATAAGACTTTGGTCTACAGAATCCCAAAAAATCAAACTTCACTTTGATGGCTTACACTAATTCTGATTGGGATGGATGTGTTGATCACATGAAGAGTACAAGTGAATGTGCATTTTTCCTTGGACCTAGGTTTGTCACTTGGTCAAGTAAGAAATAGGACTCAGTGCCTCCATCTATTGTTGAAGCAGAAGATATTGTACCTTCTTCATGTTGCACATAGATTCTTTGGATGAAGCATACTTTGAAAGGTATTGGAATAATGTTTGATGATCCTATCTCTATCTTATGTGGCAATACCAGTGTAATAAACATTTCAAAGAATTAGATATTGCATTCAACGAAAAACACATTTCCATCTGGTACCTATTATGCCCTGCATACCCATCCCTACATTTTGTAGCCAAAATGTTGGGTCCCCCTTTTCGCTTTTTCTTTTTCCCTTGGTTTCTTTTGTTTCCTTTGTTTCCCTCCTGGCTTTGCTTTCACGAGGGTTGTTTTCTTTTGCTTCTTGTCTTCTTTTGTCTATGGGACCCGGTCCCGGGGTATGTTTGTCTTGAGTCGTTCGGATCCCGGACTCCGTGATTCTCTACCATCATGTCTTCTTTTGCGAGAAGGTATGGCTACATGGAATCCCTGGGCCCGGAGTCCGGAGGTTTGCCTGTTCCGAAGTTTGCAGAGGGAAAGCAATGTGTTTTTACCCTAAGGGTATAAATATGTTTTACCTGTCATCTTCACATTTACCGCGATCAAAACACTCAGAGCAATTACCAAAGCGATTAAGGCAATCAAAGCGATTAAGTGCAAATTGCTTTTGGTAGTTAACAACATTCAAACAGCAGAAATTAGTGGTGCGTTCGCGGTCAGTTCTAGGTTAACCAATTGCAGAGCGCCTCCTGTGCTTGATCCCTCTGCATTCCCTGTGTTTTCAAGTAGGCCTTTCGGCTCTCTTCTCTTTGGTTTTTGGTTTTTTGGTTTTCTTGCTTTCGTCTCTCCTGGTTTTTGTTCTATTTTTGTTTTTCCACGTCTTTGTGTTGGCTTTTCGGTCGCCTCCCGTTGGTGGGTTGGCTCTGCCAGAGGGTTGTCCACCCTCTGTGCAGTTGTAGTTTAGTGTAGCATTTGTATATTTTGTATGATAGTGTAAATATTTTTGTATATTCTATACATTGTGTAATTTTCTGTATATAACTGTATCTATGCTCATTTTTGGTCGGCCTACGAGTTGTGCTTTGGCCCTCGTCGTGCTTCGACCCTCTATAGCTTTGTATATCAATGTATATTCCATGTATATCATTTTGTTTGTGGCGAGCTCGTCGCACTCCCTCACATCAAGACCAAATTGTCGAACTTGTCAGAGAGGTATTCGTCACAGTTCGAACTCGGCACCTTGCCTGTTCGAGCCATGGCAACTTTCTCTCTCCTCTGTCATATTGTCTTAATGGCGGGATTAATATCCCACGAATGAGCATTCAAATCCCATCCCATCTGGCATTTACTTCCCTCGTGTCGTCCCACTTGTCGCCATTAAGAACCTTTACGCTGCTTGTCGCGTGGCCACGTGATGACCCATGTCAGCCAAGTACGGCTCACGGCCGGTCATGTCAACAATGGCTAGTTTTTCCGAACTTTGGGTGCTGGGAAGCCCCTGGGTCTTCATTCCATTTTTGTCACCTAAACCAATGTTGCGGAGCCCCCGGGTGTTGATCAGAATCCGATCCTTGTTAACTTTGATATTCTGGGATTTTGATGCATGCTAACACTTTTGGACATGTGCGAAATGGTGGTGAATTCCCCGGAGTCCCTAAAATATTGTTGTTTTTATCATATTATGTATTAACAGTTCTCCAATTTTGCAGGTTGAAGATAGTCCGATAAAAATGTCTAAAGTAATCACTCCTCCTGATAGCCCGAAGTTGTCAAGCACCTCCACTCGGGTGGCAACAAAGACTAAGGCCGAAAAGATGCTGGCCAAACTATCACCCACCTCCAAGTACCCGAGGGAGGGTGTTCTCGTGGGGTCCAAGGTGGACTCCAAGTTGCAAGAAATAATAGACACAAAGCCCAGACTATGGGCTGAAATGCAGGGCTTGGTCCAAGCCATATACCAACAGAGGACCGTCGGAGATGATATAGCAAAGTACATGGCCGCCTCCGGAATTATCAAAGCCGTAAGTTTTCCTTGCTCGGTGCAAGCACTGGAGCTGATACTCCAACTGGCGACGCTCTACAACGCCCCCACCCGGGTTGTTTTTCTTGTCGATCCTCGGCCACTACACTATCTGGTGCCCATCGTCAATCTTGATGCGGCTACTTTTGCTTCAGGGCTGGGGATCCCCCAATTCAAGGGAGCCATTGTTCTCTCCTGGTCCGCATCATTAAAGGAGTTCGGGGAAGCTTCCCTTCTCTCTCGGCAACATCTCAACACTCACTGGCTAAAGTCCCCGAGAAAGGACTATTAAAAGATGAAGCTGGAGATTCTCCGCAGGGATTTTAAAGAATGTATTCAGGTGGGGATTATATTTCTATGCAGGTTCTTTGGAGAGCCCCATGCCCGGGACTTCTCGGCATGGATGTATTACTTTCTCTACTGCATCACCAACTGCAATCAGACCTTCAATTGGGCGACTATCATCGCAAACCATGTAGATGCGTAGTTAAAGAGCATCCTCCAGACTTTAAAATTTTACATGACATCCTACGTATTATGGGCATTGTCCCAACAGAGACCTGCTTTTTAGCGTTTGCAGACAGTGGGCGTTCTCAAGAACGGGCCCGACCAGTTGGTGCCATGGGATGACTACCCCCAGGTCCAGTGGGAACTTAGCTTCCATAATTTTTGCCAGGAAAATGATGCGTTCGTTTAACATAACATTTTCACACTTACTCGGGACACTGGGTACCAATTGTCGCAGGAGGCGATGAACCTGGTGAGTACTTACGGCAATTACTTCATTCAATTCTAGCAGCATACATACATTCAGATGACCGGCTTCTCCGAGAAACCCTATCTACTCCCTCAATATTGCGGGGATAGAATCATTCTTTTGGAGTACTGCAGACAAATTATGGAGTTGCATGCCCTCTTCACGATGAAGAAGGTTACCAATGTCCCGTTCCCAATCTCTTGTGGGAACTATTCTTGCAGCCTTGTCGCGGCAAAGGAATCTGACAATGAACTGAAGAGTCTGGGACTGGCAGAATTCCACCATACCAGAAGCAATTTTGATCCGCTGGGCAAGATAGCAACGGCACTTCCCTGGAAATCCCCACCACATACACATGATATTGAAGATTTCTGGGCGGATTGCCAAGACAGTTTTGATCTTCGGGCCCACCAGCATTCGCGGATGTCCAAAGGCTTGATAAAAGCCCTCGACCTTCGGGGTTTCTCGAAGGGTTTTACAAATGATGGGCCTCTGGAGGACCCATTGTACAAAGAATAGGGGATAGACAAGTTCGATCTCCCTCCAGTGGATTGGGGCACCCTAGAGAACTTAAGAATTGAGGAGGTATGTTGCCCCATTATAGATCAAAGTCATAAATATTTTGAGTGGGTGTGTCCAAGGAGCACCCAAAAAGGGTCAATTGTTCGGAGGTCTGCTTTGACCTCCGGAGCCGCGGGACCCAGCAAAAGCAAGGGGAAGGAGAAAGAAGGACCCCCGGCCCAAGTGCCTCCCCAAGCGCCTCCCAAAGGCCCGCTCCCCATGATGGCACAGATACAAGAACAAATGGAGGCGTCGAGGCTGATGAGCCAGAAGATAAGTGCACAACTTTCCCGCGGCCTCCTCACAACTCCAGTAGCATCTGCTCGCCCGGCGGGATCCCTGTCGTTGGCATCACTAATGAGCAGGCCGACATTTGTGGAGGCGGAGTCTGCAGATATTCTGGATGTCGGGGCCCCATAACAAAGAAAGAAGAAGCAGAATGTAAACCCCACCCCAAGCGCAAATGCTGGCCCCGGCATGCCCAATATTCCCCTAGTAGAGGTCAGCTCAGATTCCCCTGAACTGGAGGATATAACAGAGGTCTCTCCCCCGCACAACGACTTTGATGACATCTTCGGGACGGATGAGCTTATGAACCTGCATGGGGAGATAGATCAGGCGGTGGAAGAAATTGCCGCACAAGAAAAGGAAGAGATCCCCGCCGAGAAGGAAGTCCCAGAGAAAGAAGTTGCCTCAGAGCAGAAAGTTCGGGAAGAAGCACAAAAGGAGCCCGAGCAGGAGGAAACATCGGTCTAGGAAACCAAGAGAGAACCAAGGCAATCAACAGATGACCAACAAACGACTGGGAAAATCGGACCCACGGGATCAACCGTCCCCCCAATCATCACGCTCTAGACGCCTTTGGTTACTCCGGGTGACCATCCGCCCCGGAGTACATTCAGCGAGGTGATCACAGCGGCCCAAACGCTGAACCTAGGCCAGATGCCTCCGCCACCTCCGAAGCATGTTCCAACGGAGAAGGATATCCCGGCGAAAGACGCCGAAGAAGAAGAACAACAGCAGCATGATGAGGGGAGAATCCCCGAGGATATGAATGTCAATTCGCCCGATGCTGAGAAGGACAGGGAAATCCCCGATGATATAGGTGATGCTGATACTGGCGGAGAAGAAATCTCGGACATCACAAAACTAGACGCCAACAGGGCGGAAGACACTGAGGCCCCCAGAGAGCAAGAAAAGGAAAAGGAACAGGAACATAAAAAGGAGAAAGATCCCGATGGCACTGCAAATACCGGGAATGCACCGCCAGACTCCGAAGGTAGTCCCAACACCCAAGCCTTGGTAGCAAAACCGCCCCAGCCACCACAATGGCTGGTGGAATCCAGAAAGAGAAAGGCCCCAGTGGTAGCAACAGGTGTTCCACTCTCCCTGGCCGAAATGATGGCCTGAAACGCAAAGGCCAAAAAGCCTAAAAGGGCCCGCACAATCCATACCTTTCAGGCTAGTCTAGAAGGAAGCACAGTTGCAGCAATCGCAACACCTCCCCCAGATACAGATGCAGCGGCGGTAAGGACTGAAGATTATACAATCACAAAAGTGCCTCTTGGGAGGAGAGATAAGTAGGGAGAATTAGACCTTGTACGAGAAGCAACCCGGGCAATAGAGGCCCGGTATAATAAACAGGCCCAGAAGTTGAAGGAGGAAAGAGAAAACAATGAGAATCTCCTCAAACTTCTGACAGAACTTACACAGCCCCTGGCCAAGATCTGTCCAAGCTTCCACCTCCGGACTGCTGCTTGCACAAGGTGATGTGGATACTCTAAGGGCCATGAAGAAGAAGGCCCAGGCCGTGGACGGGTGGATCACCGAGCAGATAACGGCTATAAGGCAATTTTTAGTTGTATCGCTCCCGAATCTTTACCAGATCAACAATCTCTTAAATCAGGTGAATATCTATGTTGTCCTATGTGAGGGAGACTTAGAGAAATACAAAGGATGGAAGACCGTGTTGGATGAAGTCTTCAACTCCGGGGAAGAGGTCGTCACGGAGATGGGAATTTTGGGGGAGGAATCATTCAAGTCCCTTCGGGCCCAGTACTCCAGACTTGGCCTCAAGATCGAGGTTTGCAAGCAACTGGTTAAGGCCCTAAGACAGAAAGTAACTGTGGTCTAATATCCTTTGGGCCTATTTATAGCATTCATTGTAAGGGTGTCACAAGTCAACCCCTTCACCACCGGAACGTGCGCCCCAAAGGACTATGTCCTCAATAAGTATGATGAGCTAATGGAGTCCCTATATGAGTCTGTCAGGGACTTCGATGGAGGAAAGCTATCAAGAATATCTAAGATGATGCTTCGGGCTCATGACGCCGTAAAATTAGTAGATGAATTCTGGAACGGGGACGGAGAAGTTGAGGAAAAGTTTGAAGTTGTCTGCGACCGGTGGAATAGCATTAAGGACATAGATGAGGATGGCATCAGCCAAGTTTTGGAGGCATTTAAGAACAGTAAAGGGCAATAAAATTCTCCAGATTTTGGGGATTATCACGAGTAGGGTGCATTCTTTTACATTCATTATTTTTGGAGCGTAAGCTCCCAAAATCTTGGATCCAGCAGTTTTGTATTCTTTTGATGACCCGCTTCCAGGCTCCCCGGAGCCGACCGGTCATTATCGGGCAGTTAATAAGTGGATGTCAAAAAGTAGGTGACTCCACCAAGGCACGTCAACTCGAGGGATGGTTCTGACAGATGGTCTTCCCAAGGCGTCGCTCCAGCATTAACTACCTGGCGCATTGAAGACAGTGAGTCGCATATTGCATTGATGAGGCATGTAGCCTCGAACTCTGGAGAGATCGGATTTCTTCTTTTCTTTCTACAGCACTCTTCTCGATGATGATTCTTCCATACCTCTCTTCTTGTCTTATTCTTCTGACATGTCAGACCTGTGTTCTTTTCGAGGTAGTTGTAAAGTGGTGCAGGTAGTATCGGCCACCGGATATTGCATTTTATTGTTGAGTGTACAATTAGATTAGGTTAACTTTAGGGCAAGTATGTGTATAAATAAAAAGTCCAACCTCATTTCAAGGGTCAGCGAAATTGATGATTTTGTAGTCCATAGTAATAGCATTTCACTTCTTGTAGTTGCAGAGCTCAATGCTCAGTAGTTCTTAGTAGTTCTTAATAGATAAATGCTCTCTTGGAGTTGTTGATGTACACACCAGTGATGTTGAAAAACAGTAAATGAAGAAGGAAGGATTCTCGCAATGATGTTGTTGGTGTCTTGATCTCTGAGTTAACACTCTTTTGTGTTGTATGTTTCTGATATCCTTTCCTCTAATGTTTAAGTAGATTAACAACCTCTTTCCTCTTGCTATTGAACATGTATGAATCGTTGGTTTTGTATATGTTTAGTATTTAGTATAGTTCGTTAGAGCATGGTTGATGTTTTAAATGTATTTGCATAACTATAAGTAAAATGGATACACTCTAACCCTGGCATATCTTTTGAAGTTTGTTTGATAATCCGAATGCTTGCAAGAAACCCCGACCTAACAAAATCCCCGGAGAAGACAAGCCAAGAAAATCATCTATCCCCCCAAACAAAACAATCACACACGCAACTTAGCTCCCACACTGTCGACACCCGACTCTCAGGTGCTTGAAGGCCCGGAGAATTTATTCCCCGGACAACCTTTACAGGCGAAGTTGGTCGGTACTCTGGTACCCGGTGACAACTTACATCTGCTGGCCGACCGATCACAAAGTCCCGTCAACAGTACCACTTTCTAAGGGAAAAAATTTTGGAGAATAAATTAAAGCTTGAGTATGTGCCTAAAAAAGAACAAATTGTTGATGTTTTCAGATACTCTCTAAGGTTACTTTTGAATATCTCTAAAAGAAGCTAGGGGTGATTTCCCCTCCTTATCAAAGCTAAATGCATATGGTTATGCATTAGTCCAATGAATTTCAAGCATATATTTGATTTGGACTAATTATTGTGGCTTCCTCTTAGGGGAGCTAAGTATTGTGGTGAGTTGAATTGTATATCTTAGGGGGAGCCAAGCAGAATGAGTAATTGATCTGCATCTTTGAACTTTTCCATTGATGTCAAAGGGGGATAGTGAACTTGTCTTTGAAGAATGTCCCAAAGGAGAGAGTAAGTTATTGTCATTTATGTGTTTCCATCAATGACAAAGGGGGAGATTGTTGCACTATTAAGAAAAATGAGTGAGTTTGGATATGCACTGATTTATCATGGTTGTTTTGGTATGGTTGTCATTGATGTCAATGCACTATTGCATTAATGTCAACATGCTTTTTGTGCAATGGTGGTGAGTATTTTGCTCCGCATACTCATTGTGTTACAAATCTGTTGGTGAGTCTTTGATGTGTTGTTAAGTTTGGAGTTGTTGGATTCAATTTTTTATGGTACAAAACATAGTGTAGTGAATTTGAGATTTTCTTTTAGTGTGACAGTGACTGACAATATTCTATATGTGAAATGTGTGCTTCACATTTATCCACATAATAGTTTATGATGGTGTAATTTTGGAAATAAGGTATTAATGTCCTTAGCTTAATTCATTTCAATTGGCACAATATTTTGGGCTTCAAAGATGAAGTTTCAAAATTTGATGGTGTTTCTACTCTAGGTTTGGCTGACCTAGGGTGTTTACTCTTCAATTAATTATCTCGGTGAATGCAAGAAGATATGTAATATGTATGGCGTTATTTTTTGTCTCAATTAAGGTGTGTGTGGTCCACTTCTCATTCCTCCCCACTAAGAGAATGGTCAGTGCCAACCTAATTCAAATCTTATTTTGTCCTTTCTTGACCAACAGTGGGAGATATCACAAATGAAAATTTAGTATAAATAAAGGATGAATCATTTAGGGAGTGGTGTGGTATATGTATGTATTTGTGTGAAACTTGTGCATGTATGTATGATGAGGATGCATGAAAGAGGATGTCTCCTTGATTGCATAGGTTAAGTGTGAAGTGTGTTGTAGAGTATGACCTTAATGTGTTAGCTACCAGAAGTAGTGAGACAAAGGTGACTATAAATATTTCAGTTGTGTTGTGATTGTACATCAGTGGTTGATATATTCTCTCTTATCCTTCTTCATCTGTGTAGTGACACCTCTAATAGTGAGTTATCTTCGGGTAGTGAGCCTTTCTTGTAATCCACCTTAATCAATGTTCATATATTTAAGAATAATATTCTCCGCGATTTTTCCCTTTACAAGATTTTCCAAGTAAATTTAGTTTTTCGTTTATGATTGTTATACTTTTCATGTTCATATATTTCAATGATTAAAAGTTTAAAGTAAGTTTGGTGGAACCGATTAAAGGATTTTAAAGTTATAATTTATGGACAACTGATTCACCCTCCCCCCCTTTCAGTTGTCTTGAATAAGGTCACTCCGTCGTTAAGCTTGCAAATTTAGATCATGAAATGACTTCAAGGTTCCCATCAATTGTGGATACTCGCTCAGTGAAATAATGTGATTTGTTGGTAATCACTTAGGGGACATACGTTGTGCATTCAATGGATATCAACTGATTGCACCTATAAAGATTTAGCACACAACACGCAATGAAAATATAGTTTTTGATTTCCAACTCTCCTTCAACTTAAACTTAAACTTAACTTCTACTTCTTCTAACTATGAATGGAATGAAGCATGGATGACTTAGACTCTACTAGATGTGGTTTTATCAGCAACTTCCACACACCTAGTGTAAGCTTCTAAGGTATGCTTGAATGATTTTCATATCAATACCTCATCTTTGATCCCATTAATAGATGCAAAATAAAGATTGAGTATCAATTGAAGTTAACTGTAATCACTAGCTTATCATACAATGCACTCTTATCATCAACAAGAGGCTAGTGACCTAGTTTTGTTCGAGTCAAACTAGTAAACATCCACAATCTCTTTCATCCAACTAAGCTACATCTATTCAACATGAAATGAAATCCTAATCTAAGTGAGAGATGTAAAAAACCATGCAATACTCTAAAATGATCATGAATATCCACCATGCAAAGCACAACAATGAATAGGGAACAATTTCGGTAGTACTTTTGGCAACAATTCTCCAACATAATTCTCTTACAAATGATGTGTGCAAGTCTTTATATAGAGGGCTCAATTACAATGAATGGCAAAGATTATTAATCCACGTAAGCCCTAATTAGGGTTTCCATAACCATAGCTACAAATATTAAATGCCCACCCAATTACAATTAAGCACCATCACATGGGCCAATAAAAAATTTGCATTGCCTTTGCGGCCAATAAGAAAATGGATTAGACCTAACCACTTGATAAACTGCAGAAACTAATGGACCAGTGAGAAGAGAGCTTGTAGAAGAAACCACTACCTAGCAGACCAAAGAAAATTCAAATGCTTCCAAGAGCCAATTAGAAAAAAGGTCATGTGGGCCCATGCCACTTGGCACCAAATGAGCCAATCAGAATTAGGCATTTATTTATCAACCAATGAGCAAATTTGGACCATGTGGGCTTATGTCACCTCATCACCCTGGGAATTGTGTTGCTCATCCTCATTTTCTTTTTCACATTCAATGAACCTAGACACAATTTCATTAATCATTTCCATGGGGACACTTGGCATGTTCTCATTAGTTGAGTATATGACTGCCACCTCAACATATTCATCTAGAAACTTGATAAATACCCCCTTTTGATGCTTTGAAATTATTGTTAATCCTTCAATTATGAGGGCTCATATTCTCAATTGCTTCCTCTTGTTTTCCTTGGATGAGTTTCCTGCCTTGATATCTTGTCTTCTTGTGATAATTGGGTTTTCATGCTAATCTTGGATTTCCAAGGGAAATTCAAGATAGAAACCCTTCTTTGTCTTCTTTTTTGAACTTGATAAGGCTTTCTTCCATGTCTTGATACCTTGAAGACATTCTTTATAGTGTTCCTTGATCATGGTCTTGTATATGTTGCTTGGCTTCCATCTTAAATGCCTCGAACTTGGATCCCTCTTTATCCTCGATCTCTTTTACCTTGCAAAACAACATTCCTTTTGTCAAATATTTCACATTTTTTCAATCAAAGGCTATTATAAAAATTCAAGTTCTTTGAAAAATATATTCTCTATGAATACAAACTAAAACGCAGGATTGAATACCTCTAACACCTGATTACATAATGAAGACTCTAGATTAGATGAATCAATCATTAACTTCATTTTCAACCACATTCCTCATCCTAAATTCAAATACAACCCCCTGCCATTTCAAACTTAATATGAGAAACAAATTCACCTTGTTATTTATGGTAAAACTTTGAGCATGAGAACTCAGATCTAGGAGTGGTTTGAGCATTATAAGGCTTGATTTACTTTCAGAATTATAAATTTTCAAAATATTTTGGCCATTCGAAAGCTCGAGCCTGATTTCTTATGATAAATTTGGACTTGTTTCAATGACTACCTTTGACTTTCAACATCCTCCAAGTCTAAATTTGATATGTTGTTAGATGACTTTGCAAACTTGGCTTATTCCACTTGAATCTTGTTAGTGATCAAGTTCTAAGTCAAAAAAAAAACTCGGATCTACAAACAATTCGAATTTGCACAAATATGATTTTTGTTGGATCAGATATATATGTCCTTCAAGCTGCCCAGGTTTGTGAGTGCTTCAAATTTGTTTCCAAGTGAACTCCCTCGAGGCATGAATCCCAAATGAAATATTGGTGTTGCAGTAGAAGAAATTTGCTCTGCTCTGAATGTCTGATATGTCATTAGATAACTGTGTTGAGGTGGAGTTAGGCGTTGAAATGGTTTCACCCCCACCCCCCTACACCCAATTTTATAGTGGTTGGATCGAACTCCTCTTTATGTTTATGCAAAATGCAACCTCCTATCATTTACTGATTGCATGTCGATAGTTATTGTTGATTGCAGGTCCCTTATTAATGAAAAGATGTCGAATCCCATTAAATATATGTTCATTAGCAGTCGTAGGTTTGAAAGTTAGAGCCTACAAGTTCAAATTTAGGTCTCTACAACTGCATTTAGGGCCACACATTATATCTAAAGCTAGATTTGGGGTCTCACGAAGCCCCGCACCCATATTTGAGGCCATACGTAAATTTATTTATACTAATTTTAGCCAAATCAGGCCTGCACGTTACCTCTTGGGGCCAAACATTCTTAATTAATCCCTGATATGTAACTTCAAAGCCACACGCTACCTTATGGGGCCTAGCTTCATCAATTTTTGTGCCCAGATTTGGGCCTTAATTCATTAAAATCAAGCGCACACACCTCATTTAAGACTTGCACTTATTGATTTTGAGGTCCAGTTTGTAGGCCCAACATCATACATTTCATATATAGGGCCCATCTTATTGAGCTTTGGGTCTGTGCATTGGACTTAGGGTTGCACACTTAATGTTTGACCGGATTTAAGGTCATACATTGGCGTTTGAATTTAAGGCTTTACATAATAGGATTTAGACCATGGCTATTAAATTCTAGCCAACACGCTAGGATTAAGGCCACACACGTTTGGTTTAAGGCATGATTTACTAATTTCAAGGCTCCGCATTATGGATTTGAGGTCAGACCATTGAGTTTTGGGTCCACACATTTCACATAGGACAGGCCCAATTCAAAATTCAAATACAATTTAATGTCCTCTAGCCCCCACATTTCATATAGGGCTTGCCTTAATCTATTAAATGCCCAGATCTGGGTTTGTTTTGGGCCCATATGAGCCATACGTTACATGCAATAAGCCCTGATTTTAAGTTCTAATGCTACAAGACTTAGGGTCAATCCTTAGTAATTGAACCCAGATTTAGGTCCTAGCCTATTGAAATGAAGTACACACGCCTCAGATTGGGGCTTAATTGTCTAGAAATTTGAGTCAACTAATTAATGAGGCCACATGTTTTGTTAAAGATCATATTTAGGCCTAGTCCTATGTAATTAAGCCCAGATCTAGGTTGTTTTTAGGTCCCTATACTAGACGTTATCTCTTTTAAGACTGCCTTATTATGTATATACCCAGATTTGGGTCCCATCTCATTGAAATTAAGTCCACACACTACTTATTGGATTTAATCTAATTCGCTAAGCATACAAATGGCAATTTAAGGACAACCACCTCGAATTTTGAGTTCAAATTTATGAGTTTTTAAGGCCCATGTTATGTTCATCATCGTTGCCCATCATATTTAGGTCCATTAAGGCTTAGGCATTGGATTATGATGGCCCAATTAAGGCCTCATTTGATGGAATTATAGCGCGGTCTTCATGGACCAAGCCCACACATTTTACATAGAGTTGTGTACATTGCCTTTTAAATGTTATTTATGGGCCCTCTGCCACAAACCTCAGCGATAAGCCCCATTCCTTAGAGTTTTGAGCCCTTGGATTTAAATTTTATGCTCTTCCCACTAGGATGAGAAGGTGCTTCCTCCACCCCTATTTGAGATGAGAGGCTTCATCTACCCTTATTTGAGATGAGGAGAGGCTTCGTCTACCCTTATTTGAAATGAGGAGAGGCTTCGCCTACCCCATCCTTGAGACGAAGAGGTGCTTCATCTCACTCCATACTTAGGCAAATTTACTCTCCTCTAGCTCAAAATTTCTCTTTTATTTCTGACTACCAGACTTAGCCAAATTTTCTCCATTTTGACACTTCGCCAATTTTCTCAAATTTTTTAAATTTTGACACTTTTAGTCAAATATTGTCATTTTTGCTCAATTTTCCCATTTGACACTCTAAGGAGGCTTCCTACATCCTGAATTGTTGCCAAATCTGCTCTACTACCTAGACCTAGTGGCAAAAAAGAGGGGGTCCCCATTTGCAATTGGCCGATGTTGTGAAAACCTCACAACACTACCACAAAATACTTGGATCGTGAAAATGTTGCCCACCTTCCATGGGAATGAGACACATTAGTCTAGCTAGAAACTTGTTCACATCGGAACTATAGGCATTGAGGCACCCCATTTCTCATCAAAATTCATCCATCTCCTAGTCCTACCTATCATATTTTGGCTCTGATGAAAAAGTTGAAGTTGCACCTTCCTCAGAAACAAAAGTTGGAGATTTTGGTTCGTTTGTTTCTGCCAATCCCTAGCATCCACATTGCACCTGACATTTCACACATGTTTTACACATTGCATAGATTTTTCACTAGGTACCAATACATGTTGACCACAAATCAGCTACTTAAAACAATGGATTCAAGTAACACTGACCGGCAAACTTAGTTCATCCAACATTTTCATGCAAGCTACAACGCATAGGCTTCTATCTAGTTCAGCCCACGAACTTCGGAATTTCCTATATATGGTTGTTATAGGCTATTGTGTGATGCTTTCATTAGCGAGATAAACAACCACAAAATCTCAATGCTGCTTGCAATGATGACAGTTGATAGATAGAAATTTTGTCTTTAACCCAAAGACTTCTACTCGTCTATTTAGCATCCAAGTTAGACGACTCCCTTTATTGATAATGTTAATTACCACCGTTTAAGTCACCTTCAAATATCATTTTTTTCCTAATTTGGAGAAAACACTGCACCCAAACCTGCAAAGAAACACTACTCATTCTGCTTGATTGTTTGTCCTTATACATAAGAAAAGCAAGCATCTATAGACAAAACTTTCTTCAGAAACTCAAAGCAGAAAACTCTCCCCACTACGCTTGGGTTCCATCTAGAAGCCCCATTAAAATTTAGTTGAACATAGGTTTCCTCTGGTAACACCCATTGTTCTTCTCTTATGTTCCACTGCTTTATCCCTCCAATTATTCTTGCTTGCATTCTTTTTGTCCCTTATCCCTTGAACGGGAACTTCTCTTAACACCTGTTACAACATTTTAAAAAATAATAATAACAGTACCTGCTTTATATATATATAAAGCTTCAAAAGCCCTGCAAGTGATTATTTTAAAATTCTATTCTTTTGATAAACGTATAAGACATATCAATTTGAAATGTACAATTTAAAAGCATTATCATCTCTTATCTTCTTGCTACAATTTAAGATCATCCTAAAGCAGAAGAAAGTGTAGGCTGGGCCAAACTTGACCATGAATTGGTAGAAGGGTATGCTCAATTCACTGAACTTAATGATCAAAACACATTACTTGTTATGCTCATCTACACATTGGACTCAAGCTTCGAATTTTGAATTCCTTACAAAAGATTGGAAACTAAGCAACAAGAAAAGGAAGACAAGAAGAGAAATTGTAAAAAGAGCAAAACTATTTGGTATCATAGACATCACATTTATAGTATGTTTGGCATACTGTTTTGTTCTTATAAAACATACACACAAGAATTAAAAATTACTCAAATATACAGTGTAAAGGGCCTGGCTTTTAACAAACACATACCGAACACTCAAAACGAGGTCGATAAATACAGCTTCAAGATCAAACTACCTGTCACATCAATACAAAAGAGTTGTAAACAGTTACAACCTTGACACCCCAAAAGACGAATGGCACACCACACCAAAACTGTAACACATAGAAATAGGACAGACACTAAAGAGCAACTTGAAAAGAAATATAGTGCCATAGTATCAAAACACACCAGAAAGTAGTATGGCATATTCTTCTCCCTACCAGGTACTTCCTGTCTCAAACTGCTTGCAGTCTTCACAATTTTTCTTATGCACCAATAAAATTTTATTGTTCACATCCACATGTATTATCCAGGATCCTTAATATATCATGTACTCAGTAGTCAGTACGTATAAAGCTGCATCCACACAACGGCACACAACCCTTAGAATGTACAAACTGGCGAAGATTTTAGTTCTCTTATTAGCAATGGGCTATACTTCTGGCTTCACAACTCTACAATTTTATAATCTTCTACTTTTCCTCATCTGCTCCTGTTAGACATTCACTTTGTCAGTACTTGCCATCTTCTAATGCCTCAGCCAGTTCTTCTATGATCGATTGTTTAACACTATTACGGGACTGTCGGCGGTGTTTCTTTGAATCTAGTCTTGGTTCTGCTTGTTTAACACCCATTTCACGTACCTTGTACCTGTACATTCATTAAGACTTTCAGGAGAATATAATTCAATGAGTTAAACAAAATACAACACAAGAAAAGATAACAGAATAAATTAATGATGATGCAATATACAATTCCAAGTCAAGGAAAAAATACTTCCAAGATTGTTGATCATTAATGGTTGTCAGATAACCAAAAACTATTGCCAATGTTTGTAATAGACAATTTCAAAGTTGATTCACAAGCTGGACAAAACAAAACAAAACACATTTCCCAAGTCGGTTGACATATTCTGTGCAAGAAAAGTATGAATTAGTTCCAATGCCCTGAAGGGTACCATGTACTAGACAGTTAGACTATATAAAAAAATATGTAGCAGAAGAGATAAGTTTTGGTATGACAATGCGAATATTTTGTAGTGTCCCTGCATGCCAGCCAGCACTTATGTCAAGAGCTTTTGTTGAATATTTTGGCCATATATGTACTGGGTGAATGTGGTCAAATCTTTAATCCCCACTGCAAATTTATTCCATAGATATGTGAAAATCTTACGACGCCAGATATATCATTAGGTTTCACGAGAACTAATTTGCCTCCCAATTTAATCATTTTGCTAAGGTATGTTAAAACATTCAGAAACTATGAGAAAGCATTGAAGAAAGAATGATGACTTGGCACTTCAGAAAATTGATCAAGATAAGTATTGTGCCTATTTACTTTACTTCATAGTAACCTGGGGTTGTGGGGCATGGGCCTGGGGACAGGGATACCATTAGAAATCAGGCAATGAGAATTAATGAATAAGGGTACCTAACTATATTATCTATAGATATGATCACCAAACAACATAGGTACAGGGACAAGTTCCTTGCCTCTATACTAGAGTTTGCAGGTGACCATATGAAGTAACAGATAAGGCAATAACAATAAGCGACAACACCCTTCAAAAGTAAGGCCAAGAATTGCTAGAATTTCACCTATAACAAACTGGATTTGAACTGAAAGAAAGAGAAAACTTAAATGGAATTTTTCTAATCATGTAGTTTTCTAATATTGCTCCATGATTGAACAACTCTAATTTGTGCTAACAGACTGGTTGTGATTTATTTGTAAACATGATCATTTCTATGAAAGAAGCTGGGATTAGGTTTTATTTCCTACCAAACAAACTGGCTCTTCAGCCCGGGAGAACATTTTTAATATTTATAGTTTACAATTGCAAGGATCAGAACTCCTTGAAGCTATCATTTGCATTATAAACCACATTTTGATTGCCTTGCAATGGAAGTGATTGGAAAATCTTCTGCTCATCCACCTAGAAAAATTTAGGATCTATGTGATATTTAACTGCTCAAACCCCTTTTAAGAATAATAAGTTAATAGGGAAATCTCTCTTTGTAAGTTTTTTTTAAGCATTAATGGGCCTCTTATTAACTAGATAAAAGATTGCCTCAGTTGTCCTAGGATGAAATGGGTCAAGAAGAAAAGTTAATCATCGGGACTTTTGCACGGTTTCCTTTCCTGCTTTAATAATTTAGTAACAGAGCAAATCAAGTCGATGCCTTGCAGCTCTGATTTCTTGACTGATGAATCAAAATGGTAGTGGCAATGAAAATTGTGTAAAATGAATTTAAATGTGCCTAGACACTAATATTGGGTGAACATGATAAAAAAATCTAAGTAGCCAATCCTGATTCTGGTTCAGATTTGGATCAGGATCCGGATTCGGGGATTCGGCAATTTTTTTTTGGGTCAGATCCTGATTCTGCAGGTATATATATAGACATTTTCGATATATATATATATATTCCCTACATGTAACCTGTCAATGCTCATTCATCATTAGGTCAAAACTTCAAACTTCAAACATATAATGATAATAATATATTGATATGAAATTAGAAACGTGATTCTCATAAAATGATAAATCCATAATTGCCAATATATGATTATGTCGTATTCATACTTTGCAAAAGTCTCTTAATGTCATTACATGATGAACAAAGCAAAAATGGTGAAAAATGCTTAAAAGATGAATGAATGACCATCAAATGACCAAATGTATGCTTTACTGGTTGAATTAGGATTTAGAGGCTTTTTAGTTTTAAAAAAGAATAAAAATTTGGCATTTGTGGCCTGTTTTTGGGCACCCACATGCTCAGATTCTTGTGGATTTGATGCAAAGAGCACTGCAAGAAGACCTTTATGGGCCCTAACTCTTTATCACTCCTTCGAACTTCAAACTTGATCAATCCAACTCCACACAAGTCCTCTTAGGATGTCTCCTAACTTGTCCAAGGGGTCAATAGACTCCCCCTATTCTCTTTTAGTTCTCCAAATCAATCTATGAAACAAAGCAGTTTCTCCTTTAGGGACACTTTCCCTAAACCATACAACAAAGTGTAAAACTTCACCAGTGGATTCAAAACCCTATCCTAAGTGATTGAAGACTCTTAACAGACCCTAGGGGTCAGGAATCCACCATTGGATTTGGTCTTGTAGACCCAAGGTTAGTCGAATGCCAAATGGTCTAGGATTCCTTGTAGCCCTAACCAGTGGGATTTTGGAAATTAACTTTTTGTGACAGTGGGATCTAGAAACTCTAATTAGGTTTCTAGACACCCTTTATGGAGCTTGTAAAACTCCCAAAGCCTTGGCACCTCACTCCACTCCTGCACCCCTGAGCTCTCACAAAACACACAGGCCTAATTAGCTAGTTTAGGCTTGGTTTGTTAGGCAAGTGGTAGAAGGTGGGTTCATGAATGAAATGCAGGGCTTTGGATGGATTCCCCTACCCCAATTTAGTCTAGAACCACTCTTGGTTCGATCCCCCAATACACATATAACTCCTGCATGTGACTGTATCAAAAAGCTAGGCTAATTACATAGGGATAATTAGCCTAGGGCTTGATCTCATAAATAGTAGGACTAAGAGTGAGAGTCTGAGCTTCTGGATTCCTAAAGACCATGATCCTAACTAGCATTTTCCAAGTGGCCGAGGAGATCCACTGGATAAAGCTCTTGTTAGGATCACATCTTTGGGACTGACCCAGTAGAGCCTTGGTTTCTCAGACAGCAACCAAGTAAAATCTGTAACTTTTCACTAACTTAACAAAAACACTTCAAACCAACTGGAATGGTCAGTAGACTCAGAGCATTACAAACTTCTGCAACTAGATCTTCAAAATGAATCTGTACCAGGTCGTACCATGCAAAAAATGACTCAAAACACTCTTCTATTTCCTTGCTTGAACATCAAACTTCGTACACAGTGTATTCTGACCTTCATGGAAGGCATCCTCTCTCCTAATAGCATCCTCTAAGCGTTTCAAATGCTTCAGAAAGTGGGTGAGGTTGGTTACAAAGAAGTTGTCATTTCTCGAGCAACATTTTGCAAAAGTTGCTCATGCAACTTTGCAAAAAGACAACTTTTGGCGAATCATGAAGAAAAGTTGCTATTTTTGGAGAATGCTAAGTTCACCGACCCCCAAGGGTGTGGGAGAGGTTCAAAACAAGACAAGAACCTAACTAAGGACTTAAAACATAACTTCTAACCAAACCTTAAAATCTTTAAACAAACATGGTCTAACTCTGGTTTCAGGAACCTAGGTTTATAACTTCACCTTAGGTCCTTCACCTTACATCATAGACCCACACAACTACACACACACAAGGGTGATCTCAAGGATGCACCTTATTACAACCATAAAAGCAAGAAAAGAGGAACTTTCAGGAGGTGCCCTGCACCAGGATTCCTCCAGATTCTACCCGGATTCCGGCAGGATTCTGAACTGGAATCCGGAATCCTGCTGAAATCCAAGCAGAATCGGGATCAAGATTCGAGGCATATCAGAGGGATCCAGTAACATAGAAAAAAATAAAAGTTAAGATAATACTCATAAAGTTCATGATTGTTATCTGTTACCTTAAATAACTCTCTTAATAGACAGAAATCCCATCCAACATAGTTCTACAGTAAGAAATTCCAATTTGCCAGTCCTATGGGTTTGAGGTTCAGGTATGCTAGAATGACAAAACAATTCCCCCCAGTTATGGGTGCAGATTTATGTATGTGTGTGTATATAGCCTAAAAGGCCTTTGAAACCACACAAACCTTTATGGCCCCATGCCATTTTTACAGTTTTTCACTGTGTTTCTCCAACACGATGCCCTTACTATTTCTAACCAAATCTTCGTTCTTTGAAAAAACAACAATGAAGCTGAAGAATCTAACCAGTCTAAATGATGAGGGGTATGTTGTTTTTACACGAGGGTTCTGCACAACCCAGTAACATGATAAAAATAAAAAACACATATCCTTGACAACCTGAAAAAATAATTGTATAATGTTATATGCCAAACCATGGGAAGGTGGCGGATTTTCGAATAATACTTTCACTATAAGTGTATAGCCTATAAATTAATTTAACATTCATGGTAAAACTCAGCTGAAAATAGCATTGAACCCATACCTGACATCACTTTCTCGTTTTGTACCAATCAACCTTAATTGTATCTCTTCCCGTATTTTGATCTCATCAAGCAACTGGAGATAGTAAGGATACCTTTCCCAATCAGCCTTTACTGCACAGCCTTTCTCACCAATATGTAGACAATCATTGAAGAGACATCTACCAGAATCACCGGATAGCATTTGCCTGATCTGATATGCATTGAAATTTGAAAAATACTGGTTTAAAGATATTGCCAATATGCATGACTAGTATGTAAGACTTGTCATCAAAATATCATTAGCATGAGTTGAAAATAAAAAATAATAGCACATACTCTCAATACAATCATAAAAATATGCCAACTACCATGTCATAAGTTCACAATACACTTGAATAATAAAGGACATAAGAACAATAAATTAAAGTGTACCTCAGGGAACATCCAGGCTAACGAATACTTTGTAACTTTTAGGAGACTAGGCTGGTTGAATCCAGGTGTGTCAGTAAGATAACCTCCAGATGGCAGTGGAAGCAATGTTACATTCCGTGTGGTGTGCTTTCCACGACCACTTTTCAGAGAAATATCTCCAATACGCAATTCTTCAAACCACTTACTGCCTTGCCCCACCTGAATATTTTATCATATAATAACAGGAATTAAAAATGTCAACTAAAGCTGCGCTTTACAATAGGAAAGTTCAGTAAGAAAAAAAAGCAAGACTTTGTGCAATGCTTGTAATCAAAAATCCTTGTAGTATAGTGAACTGGATTTCACACATAATCACAGGCCCGTATAAAAAGAAAAATATACATATGATAATAAAATGTATATCCATAATCAACAAGAACAATAAACATATTGATCTGACTGTATAAAATATTTTTGATTGGTCTTACCCTTACATGGGTTGACATGGACTTAGGGTGCTCAATCCAATAAATCAAGCAAAACACTATAAATCTGATATTTTATACACTATAAATCAAGCAAAACACTATAGATGGCTTAGGGTGAACTATTGGGAAAGGTATTGTACACTATTGAATAAAATATTTAATATTTCATTGTGGCCCGTCTAAAAGTTGGGCATCACACTTCAAGGAGTGCAATATATTCCTTGGGCGTTGTTGTAAGGAACATTGGAAATGCATTTAACATGGAAGGCACATTAAGGGAATATATTTAATTAGAAAAAAGTAGAGGGGAAGGAGACAAATACTGTGCTTGATCTTGATGGCATTGATCCATATTCAGATTGGGTTGTTGAGGATATGGATCATGTTTAATGCTAACGATATAACTCATTTGGAAAGGGAGGCAGTGGAATAATTCAAAAACTGTTTCAACATATAAAGAAGCATAAGGCAAGGCATTAGTCAAAGATTCATCGTATCCACATATGAGCATGATCATATGCCTAAGGCTCTTGTTGAGGATGACACTAATCCTCAACAAGAAGTTGCAACACTACTATCCAATTCATTATTCAAGGACGCCCACAGACATTTAGGAGCTATATTTGTAGTGGGAATTTATAGATTGTGAACATTGAAATGATGCTTTGTAATTTGTATTTATATTGAAATTTGAAGTTAATAAGTACTGAACTCTAATTTTGATCTACATACGAGGGATATCAGTAATATGCTCTCTAAATTCAGTAATATGCATGTTTGTGAACTATATTTTACAAATTTATGTATTTTTTGATATTCAAAAAAATTGAGTTCTTATTGAATCCAAGTTTTTGAAGATTTCAGGTTGGTTGAGCTTTCGCCGAGTTTGAATTTTGAACCAATAGCTGTACTTCACTTAAAAGATGTTTCTAGTATTTCAGCTTGATCTTTGAGAACATTGATATTAATCATATTGATTTCCTTTACATATTGATATATTATATTTTTAACTTCCAATCATTAACCAAATATTTCACACTAGTAATCACATTGAGATGGATCCTCCGTGGACAAAATCAAATTGGACAATCCTTAATGCAGAAGCCAACAGTTTACAACCATGAATTTTCCAATGGATGTTATTTGTAGAGGCATCCATTTAGGCATTGATTCAAAACTGGCTGTGTTGTGGGATGCAAATATGAAATTGGGGGCATGTCAAGATCCACCATAGTGATTGTCAATCTTGTAAAGATCCATTCTAGACTGTCTACAAAGTGTAACAAGGCAATAAGAAGTTGTTAGCCGTGTATCGGACTTAGTCGGGTATGCGCCGACGGTTACCACCGTCGGTTAGTTACTTCCGTCGGTCGGGAACGGGTGGCGACGTTTGATCACACCGTTTCGAGGTTTATATATGCATTGTACTTTCTAGTTGAAGCATCATGATCCTGTTGCAATTGTAAATGTACTTCAATACCAATGATTAATAAAGACTATTTGATATCCTTGTATTCCTATAACATCTATGCATAAACCAGGTTACCCCAGCGGGTAAACATCTGGCGCCGCTGCTTAGACGGACTCGGAACTGGATGGCGTACGGAGACCATGGGATTATCCGTTGATGAAATAAACCCCGAGGCAGACGATGCACATACGGAACTGTACGAAGGGGAGGATAATCAAACAAGGGAATTTAGAATTTTGTTTCAGGCAGCGATAGAAACATACGTTCGTCGGGAAGCACACCAAGCGGAAGTCCCACAGAGTGCTATGTGGTCCACCATCGAGGCTAATCCCGTAGCCAACCGTTTGTTAAACCATCTTCCACGACTGTTGGCACAAGTCTCATTGGCACAACGCGCTCGTGTGGAGGAAAGTGCTTGGGAGGAACGACGACAAGCCATCCTCCGAGAGTACCATGAACGGGAGCGTAAACGACTGGAAGAGGAACGCGATGGCAAACACCGTCGGGAATAGGCGTGCGTAAAAAGTGACAGAAGGAAGAAGGGACACAGTGGGAAAATAAGAATGACGAGGTCATTCATATGAATATTGTAATAGCACCATGAATGAATAAATATTGATATTGGAGTAAAATAAGTATTGATGCCCAATCAATTAAATAAAAATAGAAATTTAAAAAGGGATCTCGAAGGAGAACAAGCTATCCGAAGGACAGTCCTCGACAAACAACAAGCCGAGCGAAGGGAGAGGTTCAGGAGACATGCCGACAGACTGCCGGAGGGGGCAGGTGAAGGCGACGGGCGAGAAGAACCTAACCAGGACGGCAGTAGTGACGATGAGGAGCTCTTAGAGGAAACAACAAACTTGTTTGAGACCCTAACATTAACTCCAAGAACAAAAGCCAAAAGGAAGGCTGAAGAGGAAGTCGAACGGAGGGAGTACGAGTGTAGAGTTGCCGCCGAAAGTGTTGAAGTGACGGAAAGGCACAAGGATTACATCACTCCCAGTGGTTCGGAAACATCCGTGAACCCAAGAAATACATTTGGAGGACCGACGCCGGCAGGACTAGCCCAACCTGTGGCACAGCCAGTACAACAAACACCTCCGACCATTTATTTTGCAAACCTTGTCCATTTATTTTGCAAACCTTGTGTTGATATTGGAGTAAAATAAGTATTGATGCCCAATCAATTAAATAAAAATAGAAATTTAAAAAGGGATCTCGAAGGAGAACAAGCTATCCGAAGGACAGTCCTCGAAAACAACAAGCCGAGCGAAGGGAGAGGTTCAGGAGACGTGCCGACAGACTGCCGGAGGGGGCAGGTGAAGGCGACGGGCGAGAAGAACCTAACCAGGACGGCAGCAGTGACGATGAGGAGCTCTTAGAGGAAACAACAAACTTGTTTGAGACCCTAACATTAACTCCAAGAACAAAAGCCAAAAGGAAGGCTGAAGAGGAAGTCGAA